>CM029364.1:1626394-1847615 GCA_017140985.1 Hormaphis cornu | reverse complement strand
AGTGATCTGCTGCAACCATAGGGTGACGACGGTAGTAGTTGGAAAATAAATAGGTATAGGTACCCCGCCAAAAATTTCCCAAACTAGGAAAAAAATGGCTCCGAAACAATTTCAAACAAAATAATGTCAAATAATACTTGTAAATACCTAGTCTAAAATGATACACACAATTATATTGCGGTATGACAATCTGAAATATCTACAATAATCGGCTTGAGGCTTATTTTGCATTAACATGGGTGCAATTTTTCAGTGGGCTAGGACTCAGCAGCGATTCCCAAACTTTTTTTTTCCGCGGTGCTTTTTTTTGGATTAACATTTAAACGGAGAGCCGAAAGTTCGTAAAATAATTTTTCAAATCGGTAGTGACCGAGAGCCGAGCAAAGCATTCGCTATGGATAGAGTGAGTAAATAGATCTTACAAATTGGGATATTTTTTTAAACTGAGAGCACGTTAAACAGTCATCACTTTTGCTTTTTAAAATGTAAAGCTAATTTTATTGACAATTAAAGGGACATCCGAAGACAAGAGTTCGTTAACGTATTTTTCAAATACAAAAAATTGGTATTGACCATAAACGCGAGAGCCGATCGAAGCAAAGGAGTTTCAAATCTCACAGATCGGGATAATTTTTTAACGTGAGAGCACATTAAACAAACATAACTTTTAAAAAGCCCAGATGATGAAACCTAGGTAGCAAACGCCAATTTCGCCGAAGGTGCAAACATCAGAGATATTAAAATTGTTTTATCTTTGGGAACTATGTTTGACCCTTTTCAATGAAACAATTTTTTTTGGTCCCAAAAGCCAAAACGGGATGATATAACGTTAACTATGATTTTCACTTTGAAAAAGCGACTTACTCCAGAGCGAGTTTCATCCGCAATAGCGAGTCGTGCCGTGAGCAAGTTTTACCCGCAAGCTAGTGTATACAATAGAAAACATTACATTATTTGCAATTAAGTTTTTACGAAAACAACAAGATAAAAAAAAATCTACACATTTTAAACTATTAATTGATGTTATGAGCCGTAGACCGCGGTGCCCTTAGAAAGTGCACAGTTTGGGATCCGCTGGGCTAGAGGGAGCTTAGCCCTAACAACTCTTCAACTCTCAGAGGGGTATTTCGAATTAGCTCCCAAAATTTTTCAGCTCTTCAAATTGCGCTTGTGTACAGTAAGTTTTTCACTTTATTTATTTATTATTCGTCATCGACAACAATGGTTAAAAATAAATATAGGTTCTCTTTATTATACTTTAAACTTAAAACAGTACCGACAGTATTGTATGCCACTCGATTATAGAGTAGTTGTAATTTGACTTAACTAACTAATCACGACGAGTGGTGATCGAAGGTGCATCGAGGACGTGCGTCCCGCGGTCGCGACCGCGGGACGAGCCGTTCCACGAGCCACCGCAACGGCGCGTATTGCCGGTGCTGCAGGCGACGCGGGTTCCCGTTTGGCGGCACATCCGATTCGGCGACTGCCGCCTTTGGACCGCGGCGGCGGCGACGGTGGAGTAGCGGCGCACGGAACCAGCGGCCGAAAAAGCGGCCAGCGTAGGAGACGCGCCGCGACGCGTACGCGGCCAACAGGTACCCGGCGATCACGCTGGCCGCGACACCGACGACCGCGACGGTGGCCGCCGTTAGCTGTTCGCGCGACGCCGCCATCGTCGCGGCGGTGGCGCACAGCCCGTGCACCAACGCTCGCCCGTCGGCGTGTCCTGCAGAGGGGGGAAGGCCCATAGTGAAACGTCGGCAGGGATGATGAGAAGTCGAAGGATTTTACGAACACGTTAATTTTATTACAATAATGTTATGATATTTTAAACTGTTAGAATTTAAAGAATTTAGACGATGTAAAGATTGTAGAAAAAAAAAAAAAGCCCCAAACGCTCCCTAAAACTTGTGATTCCGGGTGATAGGGGGATGAAAAAGAAGTAACAATAGTTTCTGATATTATAGTAAAAACTATGATTTCTGTATGTAATATTAATACGTCATTGCAGAATAGGTTCGTCGCGGTTAGGTCGTCATTGGCGAGCAAATCCAACCTGTATACGACTGCATATTTTGTAGGCAGTAGAAATTTCCTCATCGCTCGTCCGTGCGCCCGAATTTACCGAGACCGTTTTGCATACTATAGTATATATTATAAAATACATTATTATCACGCATTGACGTTCTATAATGTTATTCGTGTCACGTTCGTAGGCTCGAAAAGGAATAAATTACATATAGTGCATAGTCGATCGAGGGAGGAGGGGCAAAATTACAATGAAAAGCCCACAAAAATCGTTATTCACGTACAAGTCAAATATTATATGTTCTCTAATCATAAAATTTAATTTAGCCTCCCCAAAACCCAGAAACGTCATTTCAATTTACGAATTTTCCTATCGACCCAAATTACCATAACGACCAGATCGGCCCGTTTTTATCAGAATTGGACCGCACAGTGGAGCCACTGAACAGTCGAGAGAGAACTGCTTTGAACAAACGTCATCAAATTCGGCCCAAATATAGATACAAACTTTCTTAAAAGCTATATGGATGGATGAGCGTACTCATGCGCCTCTATCCCTGTTTTGAGCCAAACTGGACGTCATATGGCGCCCGTAGTAAGGTAAGTCTAGATCATGACAAAAAGAAACGCTAGAATTGGATTTTTTGATCATGATATTATTATTATTGTTCGATTTTGTCGAAAATTGTGCGTAAAAATGTACGTCGAAAATTGAAGAAAATCCATGTTGAACAAACAGTTTTACCGAGATTTCAATACATACGAATAGGTATGTTTTTTAAACGCGAATTCCCAAATCACACTATGTTATTATGGGTTTACCAACCTACTAACTATGAATTTGAAAAATTTGGGCAAGACGAAATCGCGCGCAGTTGACACTGATGTAAAAAACTATTTATTTCACATAATATACATACCTATAATATTCTATCACTCTGTACCTAAAACGACACGAGACATTAATTAAAAATAATAGTAAACTATAAAATAAAGTAGGTTCGGTATATTTGTATATAATAGTATACGGGTAGGTTCGGTTTCGGTGAATTGCATTTGACTTGGATTTGGGCTGTTTTAACTTTCTAAAACCGATGACATGTACTATACGAACTTTTTACTTAGCCAAGTCTGCATGAATAGTCTTAAAAAAATAATAATTTTTTTTCCTAATACATAATAACAAGACTTTTCAATTAATTTCAATGACACCAGGTGTAATCTGAATTTCTCGACTACTTTATAGCTCACGGTATTTGAAGTTTGTCATGATTTCTACAATACCTATAATCGCCCCATTATCAACAATTACTTTTATTAGTCTGCATGACTCTAGGACTACAGAAAGCAATTATTGTTATAGTCTAGACTTTAGCAGATTAAACGCCTGCAGTCGTCGAAATTTTATTTTTAGATGGCCCACAGCAAACCGAACTGCGTGGTACTATTGATTATATTATATTACTAGTATATGCCATTGATTGATATTATATTATTAATATAATATAATCAACGGTGGTACCTGCAAAGGTATCGTTTATTTAAAACACATTTTATCGATTCGAATCCGATGTGTGGGGACGCGTCGAATTCACGCAGGGGGGAGGAAAAATATAGAAGCGAACGTTGTTGCAAACATTTTTCACCGACTTGGCCCTCAGAAAATATTATTTTCTACCCACAATTTATCATTGACGTTATTACGTCGCCCTGAGGACGTATATATGTGTACCTATGTGAAAAAGTTAATTTTTGTTATTCGTCATTATATTCTTCGTTTTCACTAAATAATATATTATTATTATCATCCATATAATATTGTATATGTTTATGCAGTTTTGGTGGCTTTGAGAAGAGCCTTTTTATATTATATTATATAGATTAATGTTTTAATATGGTATAATAATTATTATTTGAATAGAAAACGGAAAAAGAAAAAAATCACAGTAATATTATATACGTCCTCAAGTGGGCAACACGATAATTATAGGAGGAAATATTGTGTGTAGGTATGGAAAATTAAAAAAATAAATACGGATACGAAGTACTACTGTCTATAGCCGTCGGCGGGCGTCGAGGGTTTTTTTGTTTTCGGCAGCAGAACCGCGTGGATCCACGGCCGGACGCCGCCTTCGGGGATGGTCACGTTGGCCATCAGCACGGCCATATCCTCGTCGGAACGGACGGCCAGCTGTACGTGCCTGGGAATGACGCGTTTCTTTTGGTTGCGGTGCGCGATGTCCGCGGCCATGTCCAGGATCTCGGACACCAGGTACTCGAGCACCGCGGCCAGGAACACGGACCCGGTTACTGCCACACGTTTTGCGTGCGGGCCCGCCGCGCGCTGATTGCGCCGTATCCGCGACACCGGAAACACGATGCCGGCGCGCTTTGTCATGGAGATCCTCGCGTTTTTTTTGACGAGCTTCGTCCTTCTGGGTGGCATACTGCGGCTGCTGCAAGGGTTATCGGAAAAAAAAATTGAAACAAAAAAATCAACATTCGATTAGCCGTCATACGTAATAACACAGTATTATAGGAGGGTCTTCGGTTAAAAAAAAAAAAAAAAAAATCAAATTTTTAACTGCATCATCACCTTTGGAAACGGGTAGAAAGTAGAAACGGCCGGATAGATACCGGTACAGAGCTAGTCGCGTCGGACTGATGACAAATGACGACTGAGGATGGATGGACGATTTGATAATGTATAGTTGCAGGCGACTATAGTTGCTATTATCGGGTACATTTTTTTCTGTATATTCGGGTTGGCCAATCAGGTCAGGTTAGGGTGACCAGATCGGATTTTAATAAATCCGGGTCACTAAAACTATTGTTACCATTTGTACGATAAAACTACTAGCTTTTACTACAGCGAATTAAATTTGTTGAGTTTCGTATGATTAATAAGTGCTAAAAAAAAATCCACGCGAAAAGCGTCTGACGCGGTTGATTGCCTGCATTCGAGACGAGAGACAATAATAATTGTCCGAACGTCAACCAACGGTAATTGTTACGAACGGACAGTTTGCAAACTATTTTTCTAAAATGTAACGTGATTATTATAATACCCAACCTAACGCGATAATAGTTGATTATATGTGTTTAAATTTTTGAAATAAAATTGAGGAAAGGAAACAAATTTAGGTGTTCAGTATTGAAATCCGGGACATTGTAATACAAAATTTCAAATCCCGGACAAAACTGTGTGCCGAGAAATTTTTTTGGGACGCCGGAACGTAGATTCCTAAACTGGTTACGTCCCGGCAAATCCGGGACGAATGGCCACCCTAGGTTAGGTTAGGTTTGAAGAAAAAAAAAAGCCGGAATCGTTCTATTGGTCGCGTGGGTAGTTTGTCGTAGTAGTTGGGTGGGTCACTGGTATGGAAATTGCGGTCCAAACCATAGATCTCGTACTAAGTACTTTAGTGTAAGGTCTCTATGGTTCAAACGTATTATTTGATATCTGAAAGCAATGATAAATCATTGCCTTCAAAAAAGCGATTCGGAGCGAGCCCAGTTATCTACAATATTACGTCCTGGTAAAAACTAAATTTAACAAAAAATATCAGCTTTTATTAAACCACTTGAAATACGACCTTTTTTTAGGTAGGTAATCACTACGCCAAACACCGATCTCAAATTTACTACCATTCCTTTTTTTTTTATGCGACACTGTATAATACATTATGTTATGTTATGGTACTGTACAAAAAGATTGGACCAATACTATTGCCTCTTTATCTGCCCGGTTATTTAGTCTAAATTTGTGCGTTTTCGGATCAAAACTTGCTAAATATGTAAAATTTTCAAAATCGTTTATAATAACATCAGATTTAAATAAAATTCCCTAGCATTTTTGCACTATAAAGTGAATTGATCAGATCGCTCCTTCCACACAAAAAATTGGATTTGGTGACGTCCCAAATAAAATACACATTTAAACCAAAACTCTTTTGTGGTATTTAACGCAAAGATCGGAGCCTCTCCAAGTAATACGAGACAATCAGAGTTCTATGGACGCAAAGTTGATAATATTGCAGCTCGGAACAATTTGTTTGATGCTGTTAATGGACCGCGCAGTTTTTTTTTAAACAATAATTTGTTTGTTCAAATTTTCATTATATTTTTCATTAACATACGTGACAGATAAAGTATTTAAGAATTGATGCAATGGGATCACAGGATCTAAGAAGTAGACAAAACATTATAAAATATTGAAATATTAGATTGAACCATATATTATTTTCATTATCTAATACTAATTCCATTTATGGTTAGATCAATGTTTTTAATAATTATGCAAACATTTCAATGATTTGTACAAAAAGTCATATCAGTTTAAAATTGTTTAAACCTTCACACCTTAAATCTAAAATTATGACAAACTGCTTAAACTAACGCACATAAACATACATTTGTAATCACAATAATTGTAGGTATTTATAGCCAAATCACATAGAAAAAAAAAAAAAAAATTAAATTAAATATCACACTGATTTGTATGAGAAGACGTCTAAGACTTTAAATGGAAAACACTATTCGGTTACACAATTACAATTAATAAACAGTATCTCGAACAGTATAAAAATGATACGTTAAATTGAATACACTTTTAATTATTTTAACAATCAATTTGACAAAAAATCATTAACAGACTATTTGCCAGCTAAGTACATTAGTTAAGATGAAATCCTTTTTCTAACGTTGCAGCTAACAGGCGTTCTCTTAGTGTTTGTTCGTCAGGGTACTCGGGCAGTTTCAAGTAATGAACACAAGTGTTCACTGACGGAAAACTGCCAATACCGGCATCGACTTTACGAACGACAGTCAGCCTTGGATATAGGTTGGCAAGACCGCCTGGTGGCAGTGACGAACATCCTGTAGTGAACTGTAAGAAAGATTTGCGCTCTTCGGAATTCATTTGTTCTAGTACATTTACGAGACGTAAAAATCCAGGGCTGAAACCATATTTTAGCATGATGTAGTTTAAAATGGTAACATAACTAGAATAATGCTATCATAAATATTGATGAACCCAAATAAAAAGATTACATTTTCATTAATCATTTCTATTTTATGACTGAGCAGTAAAAAATAAATAGATTAATAAATTAGTACAAAGTTATCTAGCCAAGTTTAACCACACAGCTACTCCTATCGTTTTATTCATTGAAAATAATTTATGAAGTATTATTATAAAAATTGCAACACGATTATTATTTATATTAATAAATAAAAAACCAAAATGCATACAAGTATTTAGTATTTACCTTTCTTTATTATATCCTAATTTGGGTTCAGTGTAGTTCAATAAATCTTCTCTTGTCCATTTAGGTTCCTGTTGTCCACACAACATGCGCCTTAGCTCAAGTGGAGAGAACGCATTTAATTTTTCAATAGAGAATACACGGCAAAACCCAGCTTTTAAGGCATCCATTTGTCTCTTGATTCCAGAGTGCAGTATTAAATCAGTTAGTAGATATATATAATCTGTTACATTATCTATATTGACATCGTGTCCAAGTCCCTCTTCCATCAAATTAATATAAGTAAACGGAAAACAATAAGATGACGGTAAATAAACCATGCTTAAGCTCAGATCTTCTAAGGTCACTTGGTCGGTTTCCCCACACTGAAAATGTAAATCTTTAACTTTTTGTAATTTTTCTGCATTGCTTAAAGACTTGTCTTCTAATATTTTGTTTTTTGACAAAACCAATTTTTTCAAATCTTGTATAAATACCGCTTTTTCTTCATCTATATCAAACAGGTCTGAGTCATTCAAAACTTGATCGGATCTAATTAATGTTAAAAAAAAAAATATGTATTATTACAATTTGAAAAGTTACAATTTTATTTGACTTACTCATTATTTTTAGCTTTGGTTAAAAGTTTTAGGAATGGTAATGATAGAGGAAGATCAATTAGTCGATTATCTTGCAAAACTTTTGCTAGGAACATCCCTAGGAACCAAAAATGCTTCACGGCTCTATCACACCATGGCGAATCTTGGGGTAATGGTGCTGGAAAAAGTCCATTAGAACGTCTAACATAGTGACCGGGTGGTTTAACTCCTTCTTCAAACCAGTTACATTGGTTTGGTGCTTCAGGCACTTCATCATTACATATCCACATGCCTGCACACAGTAGAAATATAAAATTATAAAAATTTTATAATAATATTTGAAGCACAGTTCTAAAATATTGAACTGATTGTACTTTAAACGATGAAATACAAATTGGTAGTTACAAAAAAACTTACAAAGGTCTTTACGTTGAAACTCTGCCGCAATCAATGAATAAAATTCTAAAGTGGGGCCTAATCCGGTACCTTCTTCACCCATAAACTCAACTTCCAAAACGGTTTGTCGATCAATGTGAGCACGCATAAGCTGTCTACCCCAAGCGAGTATGTTTTCACCTCGCGGTATACGAACACGGTCATGTTTTAAACGTCCAACTCTGTATTCTTCTTCTCGTCTCAGCGGTAGACTGGAACCAGTGCGATGTCGCTCAACATTTTCTCGTTGAGATTGCAACCACACAATCGATCTAGAACACAAGTTAATTTCACATAGTAAAATATACTTTATAAAAAATATGAAAAATCAAGTTATATTTTATTATTTTAACATTTCTATAATGTACCTGGATGGTCCAAATGCAGTACAGTTGAAGTATAGATGTCTAGTTTCAAATGGAAACAAAAATGAATATGATAGGTTTAAATGCTCACACCATGATGGAAGTGCGCCTGAACTCAAAACCAGGGGGTCTTGAATTTGCTGAACAAGTTTATTAGTCATTTTTTTACTGTTAAAAATTTCGCTGTGTATGAATTCTCTTTCATCTTTTCTATGCGCTGAAAGTTAAAACAAATGTGATGGTTTAAACTTAGAAGTAGGTAGGTACAACAATTTATAAATGTGTATACAAAATGATTACATTTTCTTAATAATAAGTATACAATTAGAAATTACCTTCAAAAAAGTCATTTGAGTAAGGTTTTAATAAAGAGATCAATGGATCAATGGAAAGATTATGAAGTTGCTGTAGAAGTTGAAGTACATGGTCAACAGTGCAACCTGTACTACTTAGTTGAGTTCTAGTAGAAAATATGGGTAAATCAGAATCCCACTGATAATCAGGCACCAGACTGCAGTTTTCAGCATCGTTGGTTAATTCTTCGTACATTATTCTGAATTTAAAATGAAGTTGTATTAATTAAATTGTATCAAAACAATAACAACATATACAATTTTGCTCACGTATAAGTAGGTTCCCAAATTCGCCTAGATTTTTCTTGACGACTTCCAAGATCTGCTAACTGTACTAATTTCTGTACTGCATGGAAAATAGTCCAGTTGGAGTCCTTGAGTTCAACTTCGACATCTTTTATCTATAACATGCATGCACACATTTAAAGAATGTTATTTATTATTATTATTATTATTGGTAGCTCATTAAAAATTATTTAGTTTAAACAAATCGCTAGTACATTAACTATTTAAGTTTTATTAATTCATCCTGAAATTTGAATTTATTTTATTGACATTAATTGATTATAAAATAAACAGTTCTTTAACATTTAAGAGACTTGATGAAATGTAAGTGTTTAGGGGAGTTAAAAACATAAAACAAGCGGTTTGCTAAGATATTTTAAAATGTATTGAAAACAGAGAAGTGTTTGTAAATAAATATTAGAAAAAACAATCACATACATATCCGATTGTTATTATTCATACAAAATGTGTGCCTACAATAAATATGAACGTTCTTATAGGGGTTGGGGATTTGACCATCACACATATTATCCATCTATCCAATATCCCGTGTACAGAATCCCTCATATTGTAAACTTATAAGCATGTCCCTAACAATGAGTTTAATATTATTTGATATAAAGAATAACATTAAGTAAAATAAAAGCTTACTCCAGGTAAATTGGGGCCTTTCAAAGTTAATTTCAGTCTTGGTAATGATGGTCGATTGTTAACAGACGTTTTATTGTCAGTAAAAATAACAGAGCTTTCTTCATTTTCATCTTCAGGAGGAGCAATAACTTCCAAGTCAGATGTCTGATTCACATTGGTGCGCCCAGGCCGAGGATCAAAAGCTGGGATCAATGCTGTGAATTCTCTTCTAAGCACATAATCGTCATCCCATGAACGTCTTTTGTAAGGGTTACCACACCTGTCTGCACCCACAATACTGGCAATGGCAGCATGTTGTGCTTCATACGCTTCTTCTTCCTAAAATATAGAATTCAGATGATTAGTTTTCATTTTGTAGTACACAGATGATTTTAAAAGAATAATTTTACTCCAGGTATTCATCAAAACTTTCTCAAACAATTATTGAAATAAGTTCTACAAGACCAGGTTGGTTAGAATCTTTTTTTACCATAGATAGAAGATTTCTTGAAACCATTACTTCTTCGTACTCTTGTTCATCTTCGTTTTCATCATCATCTGGAATATCATCGTCTTCAACAATCTCTTCGTCATCTTCAAGTTCTGCAAACAAAGCTGGAGCACGTACACTGTCCAAAAAGTCCTAGAAACAAACATTGATAGTAAGCAAATAAAATAAAAATATATCATAATGCAGACACTGACTTCTAAACTGACTTGTTCACTATCGCTTGATGTGGACGCTAGACTCATAGTTAATGCTTCACTAACACAAAATGTTCTATTTGCAATAGTTGTTATAGAACAGGAGTTATTGGTTGTATTATTAGCTGATAAACTAGGATAACTTTGTGCTGTTTGAAGCAAACCACCTAAAAGAATATTTTATTTAAAATAAATAATAAATAAGTCTCTGTTGGTGTTCTAACACAAGTTATTGAAATTGTTTTTATAATACATAAATGGCTTTAGAAGTAAATTACTTACTGGGAAAATTACTTGACAAGGCTAGGCGTACAAGACTAGAAACTGAAGTTGGTACTCGCTGAGGCATATGGTTTGTGATTTGATTTTGATTATTATGGCTATTATTTCGTTCAAAGTTTCGGTGCTTTTGATAAGGAGAGTATGCTTCAACCAACGCCTTTTGCATTGGAATATCTCCTTGTGATCTAGCTGGAACATTAGATGCTAAATTTGGAACACTGACACTCATGGGATTTGAGGAATTATTTCGATTTTCTTCTTTTTTGTTCTCTTTTTCTAAATCTAAAAAATTAAAAAACATTAAAAGTTTATTTAAAATACCAATAAGTATAAACTATTATTATTTTATAAATACTTGTATTGTTTAAATGACATATTTCTGTATTAAAAGCAGAGTTATTCGCATTATTTATCAAAATATCAGTAGAGTGGTCTTGAGACAAGGAGTTCAAAGTTTCTGATGTATTGTGTTGCATAATAAATATTGGTTTATCTTTGGAGCTGTCCTAAAAAGCAGACATTTGTTGTTTTTGATGTATTTAAAAATAAGAATTTATTATTCAAAAATTTTTTGGTTTCAAACTATATAAATTCAATACTTTATTGTTAGACGAATCCATCTGCATTGATTGTAATGTATGAACTAAACTAGTAACAGAACTACGTCTAAAACTTGGTTTCACTCTTCCTAAAGCTGGTAAAAATTCTTCTTCAAAGCAGTTACTATTTTTTTTATTGTTTTCAATATTTTGTTGAGCTTCATCTGAAAAATTAAAGTAATAAAATTTATCAAGTTCTAGATACATTATAATAAATCTATCAAGTAATAAATATAAACCATTTGATGTAGATTCAACTATTGTTGCAAGATCTACTGAGGGAGTAGGATGAACTACGATTCGTAAGGAATTATCTAAAGAATTCGGTGTAACTGGCTGAGGTGAATTTGCAGTGGTGTCCATTTTCATAACTGACATTATGGTATCGGACAATTGTTGAGCTGCTTGCTGTAATACGTTGAAACAATTATTTTAATCATTTAGTCTACTAAAACATACTAAATAATTTCAAAAGCCATTACCTTAGCAGCTAAGGGCAAAGGATCTAGCGATGCCGCTTGATCTACATTAATGTTGTCACCAGGTAAATCAGGTAATAAACTAGGATTTGAAGTAGATATTCTTGTCATGATGTTTGAAATATTTGTATTTGGATTACTTTTTAGTTTGACTATAATATAAAAATAAACAATGATTGTTTTAAATTTTTTTATTAATAGTCTCCAGTTTAAGTGCATGCAATAATATATACATATAAAAAACAATGACAGTAATAATTTCATTTAATATAAAAGTGCTCAAGTTGGTTGAAGTAGCTAGTAATAGAAAAAGGAAAGAATATTTATCATACTTTAACAAAATTCAAATATAAAATAGTAAAAAAGTTAACTTAAAGCAAAATTACATAGGTAAATGTTGTTAGTAGAATATTATAAAAAAATATGTATAAATATAGTGTTTATCCAATTTGAGCACTAGTTTTAAATGGTGCAATCTAATCGTTTTTAAACTTAAATATAAAAATGCCTGTTCGTAATCTATAGTCTAGACTCTAGAGGAATAAATTTCACTAAAACTTTATTTGGGTATTTGCATGCTACAAACACAAATTTGATTTTGAGTATCTGAAGTTATAAACAAGTATCTTATTCATAACATACAGGCAGAAGTAGTTTGGGGTTCACTGACTAGCTGAAGATCATATTTCCCTTCAGCACCCATTCGGTACGAGTTTGTAACTCCATGGTCCCACACAACATCTATCCAACCTGACCCCAATATCAGTCTTCAAATTTATACATTTAAAATAAAAAACTAGTACTATACACATACCATTATGCAAGTCTCCAGTAACAGTTCCAACACACGGTGGGTTTCCATCCTGATCTCTCCATTTCCAATCGATACCTCGCATAACTCTAGTACCAGACACCATTTGTTTATACATTTGAGATTTGAATAAACGTCTCTGACGTTTAAGACTAGCCTCAGCCTCTTTGGCTGCTTTACCTGTAAGTAAACGTTTTTATCATATACTACATAATATTATTTATTGAGTAAACTATATAAAAATTAACAATAACAGACAGTTAAAATCAACCAGTGTCAACTCAAAACATACCCAAATCTTCACATACTCCAGTAACAGTTCCGTAAATTTCAAAGCCTGATAACGAAAGATAATGTGTTTGGCCAGATGCATTTTTACCATTTTGTTGAATTCTAACATGTCGCCAGCCTTGAGTTTCTTCTTTGTCATTTACTTCAATGGACCAAGTAGCAGTATTCCCTGGTTCATTTAATGTTGTATCATCGGTGTGAGAGTATAAAGTAGTCCAAGTAGTACCATCTTTAGACATCTATTCAAAATAGGTAGCAGATAAATAAAAATTAATTTTAATTATATAATAAATGTCATTATTACTTGGAACAACCAATTTCGAAGAGCAGAACGGCCATAACCTCTAGCATGCCTGAGTGTGTATTCGGTCGGAATTATCCATAATCCCAGATCAATAGAAAACCAAGCTTTAGCATTATCATTAGTGTGGCAGTTGATTGCCACAGAGTCTCTGCTAAGAATATCCTCCACTTGACCATACGGTAAATTACGACCATCTGAAGACTGGACAAGCATTATACTGTATTGACCAGGATTAACCCAATCCAAGGCTGTCTTTCCATTAGTTCCAACCCAATATATGATGCCATTTTTATCAAAGTCATAATAATGTTTGAATTTCATTGGTAAATTATTTTTGTCTTTAAGCTTCTTCACAAAATTGAGAGATGAACGCTCGTGATCGTACCATTGCTTTGCAACCATTTTTAATAGATGTTTTTCAAGCTGTTGAACAGTGGTTAGAGGTTCCATTCTCAAACCTCTACCAGATCGATCAACTAGGGTTGTATCTTTAGCAGCTTTTTCTAAGCGGAATCGTACACGCCTAGATATAATCTGAAAATAATATTTACATGAAATAAACCTTTAATTTATATGGTAATAATAGCATTTAATATTAATTTACTTGTAGTCCGTGATAAGCACCAGGTAATTCATATAAATATACTGGTAGTCTTTCAATTGATTCTAAAACCGATATTAGTTTTTGCACCAAAACAGAAGCACATGTCTCCAAACTTTTTTCATTTTTTCTCTCCTGTTTAACAAGTAATAATTAAGTTATAATATTAAGATACAAAAAAAGTTTAAAATCTTGAAGTCTACCTTGAAACATTTGACAAAAATGTTGATTCTCAGATCCTCCAACTCTGAAATTTCAGCTCCACGATTATGACTGTTGATTCTTAAAAGTTGCAATAATACCTCGACTAAACCACTGCTATATATTTCATACGCTGATACACTACCTTCGTCTTCCATTAATAATTGTTTCAAATCAGAAATTGCCTTAAAAAGAGTTGAAGCCCAATAGTCTTGTTTACAGCTTTTTTCAATAACAGACCACTAAAAGTTATTAAAATGCAAAGTTATTGAATATTAAAAAAAATTCCATACATTTGAATTAAAATTAAAAGTTATTAATGTAATTTATTTTAAACCATAAAAAAAAAAAAAAAAAACAACATTTAGATGTTTTGACATTTTAGCTAGATTATGGAAAAACTTAATTTTACAATACATACTTGATTCTGTATCGCAAAATCAATGGATGCAACAATTTTGCTTAATCTTGCAACAACACCTCTTGGTTGAGCTTGAGCAGGTTTGAAAAACTTATCATAAACTTCTTGAGCTTGTTTTCGAATCTAAAAGGTACATTAAAAACATGTAAAAATTTAAAAATACACAACTTTCATAATAGTACCTTTTGTCCAGTAGTTTCTGATTTTGTAGGTGCTAAAATGGGTTTTCTAACTGTATCCCAACCAGAAGATAAGTCACTTTTTAGTGGCATTAAAGCAGTGAACAAGAATTGATTACCCTTACTTGATTCAAAAGAAAATCTATTCGATCCATTAGTTAAGGTGGTAAATTGCTAAAATAAAATAAATTATAAATTATACTAGGGAGTAAAGGTTAAATACTTTATTAATATATACCTCTATAGAATCAGAGTTCTGAATGTTCAACTCATTATCTTTTTTTGAAATAAGGAACCAGTTACCAACTGCTATTCTATTTATACCTGGATTGCTCAAAATTGGCTGACTTAAAGTGTTAGGCTTGACAAACATTTTTGCTTTCAAAAATTTTTCAATAAACTCCATTTTACTTTCTAAAAGCATTAAATGATGAAATGTTGATTATTAATTAATTTTAAATACAATAGGATCATGTCTAATACAATTTTTATACAATGGTGTGAATGAATTATTCTTCAAACCACCATAAAGTGTTGATTATTGATTAGTTATAATACAATAGGATTACATCTAATAGAATTTTTACATAAGGATCCATATAATATGGATCAGTAATTCTTCAAATCATCAAAACTTTTAGATTACATTAGATTGTAATATGGCGTCTATAAATTATAAACCCAACACTACTGAATTACTTTAACATTTAAAAAAGTTATAATTTTGCCACAAAATACTCAAGAAAAGAAATGTTTTAATATGCATTTAACTCAATGTATAAGAATTAACATAAAATAATAAAAAATATAAATGACCAACTCAAGAATTTAAAATTGTTGTGAACAGTGACTAATATTTTGAGTACCCTAACACCTAGAAAACGTTTTCATACATTCTTATAATGTAATTGTACGTGAAATGAATTTTAGTAACAATACTTAACAAAGCTATTAGTTTCACATCAGTGGAAAATATTTAAGAGTTTCAGATTTTAAAATATGATAATATTTAAAATATCTAAACATAGTTTATCTACATATTTTATTAACTGTACAGCTAAAAATCAAACTAAGACCACTTCTTAAGAGAGTATAATATTTACCATCAGAAGATGGTTGGTCTGGTGCTCTAGTTTTATCTGTATCAAATTAAAAAATTATAGATTAATTTAGTAAAAAATGTATAAGCAAATAATTTAAACTTACCATCTGTATGTTTATCGGGGTCTCCACCAGAATACATTGTAGTAAATTTATCGTTGATCACGAATTTAAACCAACCATTACTACCATTTGAAAACTCTATGAGGGCATATTCATTCCATGCGTATACACAATCTCGACCACGACAGAAAAAGAAGTCTTTCCAATGATACGCATGACCAGGTAATATTTCTCTGGCATCGTCAATTTGAAACTACAATAAATAGTTAAAACAAAATTATTTACACATCACACGTTTATACAACTAAATCTCATATTTTGATATAGATTAAAGAATAAATTATGTTTCTTGTAAGAAAAATTCAAATTCAGAATCTTTATTGTATTAATAAAATGATTGGTATTATGTTTTTATAAAACCCCGTCTTGTTCAAAAATGAGATTGTTGATTATGATTGCATTTTAATATCAATTCAACAGAGTAATACATATTGTGCATATTATGTTCATTGTTAATATTTTAGCCAATATGCATACTTGTTTTGAATCAATTTGTTGAGTACTAACTCTTTCAGGATTATTATCAGGACCGATAAGCTGTTGAACTTTACAAAAAACACCCAGTCTTGCAAAATGATCGAGAAACGTATCTTGGCATTTTGTTAACAAATCATAAATAGTTTGTAAAGCTATTATATGACCATCATCGTCCTCCTGCAAAAAAAAAATATTTTAAATGTGTGAGGAAGTCATAAATATGTGTATAATCAAACATGAGTTCAAAAACAATTCATAAAAGCTACAAATGCATGGATTAATATAGTTAAAAAACATTTGCAACATTTAAACAATTTAAATTAGTATATGATTTTATACAACGTTAGTTAATACTTAATGCCTACTATACTCAGTATTGACATATTTGTTACACGATGGAATTTGTATTTAAAAATAAATAACAATTAAATAATTAAAAATTTTATTTAATTAAATTTAACCATAATTTATTATGAAACATTAAATTTTTTAATTGTTTTAATAGACACCAACAATTTACCATTATTCATAGAATAGTCTATGTTAAATCACAGTTTAAAACTAATTTTGATAATTCAAATTCTATTTTTTGTAATAAACCAACAGTCTAAAATTCATTAAATTTTAAACCAAAAATTCAAATCCAATAATTTTAGTTTTGATAAGACCAAAATACATTAAAACAATGAAATTTACCTATGACAGCAATTTGTAATAAAAAAAATTGGTTTGGGAGACTAACAATAGTTTGCCTTCTATTCCTACACAATTTTTCCAAAGATAATTTTGAAATTTTAGTTTTTGCCCACTTCCAATTGTGCCCAATGAGTTTTAGTTACATTCTTATACTTTCAAGTTAATAAACATTTATGCATTATGAATTAGATAATTAGATTTTTTAGAAAAAAGTAATATGAAACAAAAACATGCAGAATTGCAATAATTCATAATTAAAATATTTTAATTACTGTCTTAAAAACTTAATAATTGTTCTTTTAATTTATCAGTTGAAGATGTTTGTACCAATTAGATTTATTTTCTTGCACTTATGTTTAAATGTAATTACATAAGAAACCTGCACATGACCTGTTATTCCCTTACAAAAGTGCTTCACGAAAAAAAAAAAAAACTCTTACTCATAGAATGGTATGATTTCAATAATGTTTTTTTTACTGAAAAGAAGACTTCCAATAGTTTGCATAGAATACTTTGATTTTACAAATTCTAGATTTGTAATTAAAAATAATAGCTTGAACTTGGTCTATTTTTTTAAATTTTCTTATGAGGGGTTTTTAGCAATAAAATAAAAAGTTCCATGTGGACTGTAAAAAGTCTTCTTTTTTAAGATAATACAATTTTCTGAAATGACCATTCTAAGAGAAACAAACATTTTTTTGCACAGTCAATTTTGTCTATTTAAATGTATTCAAAGTTGTAGTAACTGCCTGCATTTTGCCAAGTTTAACAAACTATACCATTAGATTTATTATTCTCTCTACAAATCGTACATAAAAAAAAACATCATTGTAAAACCAATACATTCCTTATTATGCTCAGAATCTAAAAACATCCATGAGATTAGTTATTGTCAAACAAAGATATAAATATTTTATATCTATACAATATTTATTGCCAATGTGTTGATACCAGCGTCTAGGTCATGTCAACTTTGTGTCATTAACATTATTGAACATGTTAATATAACAGTTATAAATAATTGTAATGTATTGTATATGCAAAAAGTCCTATTGTTTTCTACGAGGCGTGCACAAATCTAATTTTTGTTTTTACCATCAAAGATTTATAATTTTTTTTAATAATTAACATCTTGTAAAGTTTTCTAGGTAAATATTTCTGGCTCTCGCCACTCATGTAAAACAGCCAAGTCTTATCCTGAAAGAATTTTAATTAACAAAATAAAGGAAATTTAATAATATGTGGTTTAGAATAAACTATACAAATATATAAAATAAAACTGTTCAGAAGATATTAAAACAAAATAGGTACACTATAATTGTACGATTACTATAAATACATGATACAGATAACTCATTGGTCATCAGGAACTGATACACACTCATAATACATGGAGTATAAAATGTGGGTGAGGAGAGAGATAGATGTCATGTATTTAATATTATATTATGATACAGAGTAAAATTAATCAATTAATTAGGTATTATTAAAATATTTTGAGGGCGATTTAAGTCCCCTTGTAGATTGATAGTATATAGTTTTTATTAAATATTACCTCATTGTCAAGAACAGTAGCCAGAACTTCAACCAACAAAGGAGCAAGATTATTGGCACATTCTGGTCTGCAAATATCTTCTAGCCAATCGGGTTTAATGTAATGAACCATTTTTTTAATTAAAGAAAGGGACGTTTTTCTGAAAATATATAACAGTACACATAATTTTTAAACAAAATACATAAACTAATATGGGAAAACATTTTAAGGGAGACGGTGTAAGCCATTTATTAACATTTGATGTAATATACACACTACAAAATCTAAAAGATAAATACTAATGAAAACTGCAAATAATATTTTTTGTATCTATGTAATTGAAATTATTTTTATAAAGTGTATTGGGTATAAACTATTAACTATTAACTATTTCGACTTTATTTTATCAATTAATAACAAACACATTTTTCTGAATTTACATTAAATTTTAAAAAAAAATTTGATAAATTAGTTTCTGAATATTCAACTTCAATTTGTTGATGCAATAGCAACATTTAAAATTGGTCCTAAAATATTTTCTCTTTCAAACTAAAGGGTTAAAATCTATTTATAGGTTAGGTACATCACGAAATGTCGTTTTGTTGGTTTGTCATACAATTTTAAGTCAGCACACCGTTAACCTTTAAAGATTATCAGTGTAAACAACTAACCTGATTGAAGGAAGCATGGTTGATTGAAAAGTATTGCAAAAAACTGGCAATAATCGCTTAAGATACATAGCAGCCATCTCTGGATCTCCTTTCGGTTCTTTAGATTCGTTTGATTGAACAGAATCATTTTTAGAAGACATCAGCCATTCTAAAAAAAAGTATTAAAATTAAAATTAACTTAAGCATGAAATGATTAATTAAGTTATTCATAGTAAATTTACAAACATACCAGGAGATTCCAATATAGCTGAAACTTCACGATGCCCTTCATCTATTCGTTCTCGTGCTTTATCCAATGGTGTTTTACCTTCCTCGTCTCGTAGTTCTGTATTAGCACCATTTTTAAGAAGAATTTTGGCTATAGATGGCCTTCCAAAACAAGCAGCATAGTGCAGCGATGATGATCTAAGTCCTTTATTAACATCAGCACCTTTTGAACACAAATATTCTACCATTTCTTGGGTACCAAATGCAGAAGCCCAATTCAGTAACGTTTGACCGACTTCATCCACAAAATTCACATCAATAGCTGAAATCATTTAAATTTTAATAACAAAAACATTAAAAAAAAAAATAACAACTTATTAAATACCTCCAGAATTGACAGCGTCCATAAGCGCCTCGTTGTCTTTACTTCTGATACAATCAATTAAATGACGTTGGGATTTTTCAGCACTAGAATCTAGTCGACGGAGTTTGGGTAGCAAGGGATTGTTAGTACATGCTACTGTGTTCCATGATACAGCATCACGCCCTTCAAGGAGTAATACTAACAATAAATCAACCAGACGCATAGTATCCAGACAACATCTAAAAACATGAGGTATTAGAAATATATACAACAGGTGTCTAACTAGATGAAAGTTTCAACAATGGTACAATGAAATTAAAAATTATTACCTCTCATCGCCTTTTAACGCTTTTTCAATGGCATCAGCTAAATTAGATCTGAATAAATCCTAATGGAATAAAACAATAAATATAATTTGTCAATAATAGTTAAGGTAGAATTACTTTTATTACATTAGTTTGAAATATTTTTTACCAGTCTAATAATAATGCAAAAATAAACATTAATACTGTGATTTAAAACTAAAATAGTACTTAACAGTAAATTATTCATAAATATATTACAATAAATAACGTTTTACTCATTATTTCAAATGATAAGGAACTTCTTAGACTAACAGTTTTTTTTGTTAACAAATGATCATAGGGCGCAACCTGATTAAATTACTGAATCAGCCGTACGCGGTTTACATGAATAGAAAATCAATACATTAAAAATTGTTCTTGTCATGTGGTTATGGCGAAGAATGACAAGAACAAGATGGGTAGAGAGGAAAAGAAATGAGACAATATTAGAAGAAATAGGTGAAACAAGAAGCATGTGGACATCAATAATGAAGAGAAAAGTTAAACTAGGACATCTGCTGAGACACAATGACTTCATCACCAACATTTTTGAAGGAAAAATAGCAGGCAAACGATCACGAGGACGTCCAAGAAAATCTTACTTTGAAGACCTGAATCATCTCATGGGCTGCTCCTCCTACCAACAACTGAAGAGAATGGCATGGGACAGACAAGAATGGTTACACCGACAAGGCGCTGCCTTTAGAAGCTGATGATGACATTAAAAATGTGTTATACACCCCAATTCACAATCAGACGTTTAAAGAAACCAACATGGTATATTATTAAAAAACTATAGGCTGTTACATTACAAAGAAGAAATTCCTTTCTCATTGAAGTCTATATGAGTATATTTTAATAATATTTAACATACATAAGACACAGATTTAGATCCACGGCAAAGAGTAGTCAGTAAACTTATGACTGTAGATATAGACTGAGACGACTTAACCTCGGTAGTTGAAGCACTCGTGTTTAAGCCTTAAATCAAAAAATTGTGTTACTTATGCTTTATTTTCATTTGTTAGTATTCAAAAAGAAGACAATTTACCAGGTGTTCCAATATTGGTTACTGTTGGTCCAGCAGCTGATGATAATCGAAGAATCAGTTCATTTATAAGTCCGTGTTGAGCTAAAGGAGCCGGATCAATTCCACGGCGTGTGAATCTATCAGATAGTGAAGCAAAGCACCTCAATGCTCCATCAGAAACATGACTATCATCATGTTTAAGCATTGTAGATAATGACTCGACGCAAGTAGGCAACGATGCTTCATTAGGTTCCATTTTAGTACACAATCTAGAAACCACAGTCATGGCAGAATGGAGAGTGTCTTTATGTACACTAGATCCAACATCACTAATAAACAATAAGACAGAACTTAAACCACCAGCTTCAAAAACAGCCCCAGCTTCACGAGTGCATATTAACTCCAATACCTAGATAATAAAATAAATAAGATTTATTTTAAACCAACGTTTTTTATCACATGATTTTTATAACAACCGAAAACCTAAACTTACTTTGCAACACTGTTCAGCCAAGTCTTTATTGGTACGTGAAAATATATCTGTTATTACAAGACGATTGCAAATTGCTTTTAATGCGCCTTCAATTGCAACTATACGCCTAGTACATTCAGCAGAGACATCCAGGTAGTATGTGATTGCTCGAGCAGTAACCTCGAGGACACTATCAGGAGCAGTTTCATCAAGAAATATGCGACAAAGTGCTGGTAAAAATGAACGAGGTGGGCATCTAAAAAGTAGAAATCAGAAATGTACACAAATTGAACATTAGTTTTTAAAACATACATTTTGTAGATTTAAAAGTAAATCTAATATCTTACACTTCAAAACATCTATCAACATTATCTGACATTAATAGTAACATGCATAATTGTTCCAGTGCTATAAGTTGCATATCTCGTTCATCGCCTTGACCCATGTTAAGCCATTCTAGAAGTGTTTCAGGATCAACATCTGCCATTTTATAGAATTTTTTTGGAACGCCTTGATCTATGTAGTAGCTGAAAAAAAAAAAAACAAAAGTATTGGTATGTTATGAACAATGTGTGATGAAAGAAAGTAAAGAAACTTTTAAAACAAAAAAAATAAACAACATAGTATCCACAAATATTTGGCAGAGAACTAGGTTCATACTTTATAACAAAATCAACTGGTACGTCAAGGTCATGGCAAGTAATCAAAAATAAATAATGATCTTCAAAGTTCCCTTTGAGCTAAGTACTATTTTCTTTTGTTAAGTGCTTAATCAGTTAAGTATTATATTCTTGGTTATTAGTTTTTATTGAATTTAATTAAAATATATTAGAACAACAATGAATTAAAATCAATTGTTGTTTATTGGATTTAAAAAAGCCAATTTTAATTTTGAAATTTAGAGGAACAAACTGCTAATATACTTACATTAGTGTTTTTGAATTTAAATATTTTGGTAATTTTTAGGGTTTTTCAAGTTATTTAAATGTACTAAGAATGTTTAATGGAATCATGCTTAATTTGTAGCCAAATCATTATTATTTTTATTTCCTTAAAATTATGTAAGTACCAACCTGATGGTATACTCAGTAAAAACTGAATACCTAGGCGGTAAACTAAAATCAATTAATGTTTAATGTTGTTTATTTTATAAACACATAGTTAATTCTTTGGTACTTAAATGTATTGTAGCCACTACACTTTGAATAATCAGCAAACAATTTACTGTCGAAGTAAACCCTGTACAGTAAGTACCAATCTACATTTATAATATTTTCAAGACAAATCACTAATGATGATCTCAAAACGGACAGAAAAAATGTTCAAACAATATTTGTTTCACAGAATAATACACTTTTTTAATTGCAACAGATTCAGCAGTTGTAGATTCGCGCGGAAGATCACAACTTTGTGGTTGAAATATGTACACGCAATTCAAAAAGTGTAATATTTTGTGATTGGGGTATTTTATTTTTAATATAAATAGTCACAAGTACTCAAGTATAGTTTAGAATATTTGTTTCATCGTACTCACTAGGAGGCAGTCTACTGACATTTATAACGGTAAGTTTTTTAGCAGCAGCATTTTTCACTAACAAAATTTACTATTTTTCTAAGTAACTCAGTTGTAAGTATATTCAATTTAATAAACTACTATTTAAAATCAATAATAATTAATATATTAAAATGGGTGGTTCTTATGTCTTAATTTTTATTTAATTATTAAATTACTAGTAACAGGCAAAATACCTTTCAAACAAATGAAGAATTTACTAGAACATTGAAACATTGGTATAAAAACCCAAGTAAAAGACTCAGTGAACGGAAATGCTAATGCTACAAAACTATAAGTCTACCAGTATCTAAGTATAATATAATAGGTATTATCAGGAGTATTTCCTAACTCTGGTATTATAGGTAGAATTCACCAACATAAATAACTAGGCCAAACTAATTTTTTTTTAAATTGTACGTATAAATAATGATTCCCAGAGTGTAGTCTGTAACTCTGACCGATAATCGTTAAATGATCAATAATGACAGACAGTATTAAACACACACTACATAAATAGTATTTTACGACAGAATTTCAATCATTAACAGCGTGAGCTTGGGCCGGTTTTAGTTTATCGCTCAGTTAGTTCTCGTTTTAACAATTGTATAACGTACTTACTATAGCCACAGATTAAATAATCTATATTTTATCTAATCTGTGCTATAGCCGTGTCTCAGAAGAATGACTTAGATAGGTATAACAATAATTTTGAACAAGCATTGGAATATTGGGGTGGTAACATAAGGCAAGTAAGTGACTTTACAATGTATTCTGTTTAGGTTTGGTAAAAGTATATCTGGTTCATACATTGAATAGGTACTACTATTTGACTCACTACTTTAATTTTTTATTTATTATTTTCTTAAGTGTTTAACTTTTACACTGTTATCAAGATTAAACAACATTACAACAAAATAGGCATACGGCCGAGTTAGAGAAAATGACATCATTGACACCGTATGTACGTGTTAGTTATAAAAACACACGTTTAAATAGTTCCAGCAAGATCAAAGATGCTGACGGAAAGTAAGTGAAATGTTCAGCACGGAGATTATCGGTTTGTAGTTACATCGACGACTTACTACATAGGCCCTGACCTCTCAAACCACGCTTTGCTTGCTAAAAACCGTAAATTATGTTTGCGCGACCCGGCCTAACAGGCAACACACATTGACAACCGGTCTTACGCGAGTAAAACAATACTACTATTTGGGCGTTTTTACAAATAATTATTTCAGCGAGCTTCCTATTACCCTAACCTAGTAGGTATAGGGGTCGCCGCTAAGTTATGCCAACCGCGGACAAGTTTGGAAAGTAGACCTAGCTAGAGGTACTTGATGCAACGCGTTCTTTACATTTTGTATGGATATTTTTTTACGGGTCAAAATGGTTCAAAGATAACAAAACACTTGGAAAGCATTCCGAACGACTTGCAATTTTCACACGTCGTACAAGTTTGAAAAGGTCAAACACACAACTAGACACTCCGTTAAGCCATCGGCCAAGTCACACCGCGTTTCATCACAGCCCGACCCGGTACTTACACCCTTTTTTTTTTGTTCTGGTTCAATTTCGGCGACGACACTCCAATCGCATTCTTCCGAAAGTCGGTCGACGGGAACTTACACGAACGTTTCGCTGCGTTTCAGAGCACGACTTTGGCGTTACAAAACGTGCCACGATACGATAAACGATATTCGAAAAACGATCGATATATCGTATTATTTAGGGATACTAATAATGATTAATAAACAGTCTATTTTACGTTATGTAGGACAACAGCTGCCGGATCGGTTAACTATAACATGTTCAGCTACTGTTATTGTTTACTGACTTGTAAGTCTTGTTGTCTGGCGCGCGATTTCACGGGCGCTTTCCGACGACGGCTTCGGCTCCGAATATCATCGGGTCACGCGCGGCGGACCGCGGTCTCCGGAACAATGGCGCGCAGTCACGGTTTCGTCGACGGAAATTAACAATAATAATACAGAAGAAGAATACGAAAGACACGGGGACGCGCGTAAGCGACGAGCCAATACTATTTTACGATAACAAAGATTCTCGCCGTCGCAAACGACCGTCGACACCGGGAACGCACAAAACACACGACGCAAAAGACACTCGGCGGGCGCTCGGGCGATGATGAAACGGAGGAAAAAAAATATAATAAAAGATTACGTCGAACGGGCGGCGAACGGGTGGGGTGCGACGTGGTGGTGGTGGGGGGGGAGCGAAGATCGACGAAAATAACAACAATAATAAAAAAAACGCTGATAACAGCCGCGATTTCGCGTTAAATAAAGTCTATAAATAAAATATAAAGAAAAAAAATTTAGCGGTAATTTACAGCAGCAGCTGGTCCGGAGGAATATAAAATAATGTTCGATTCGTTTGCTGTTATTGTGCTTATAATAATATATTGCGAACGAAAGAAACGGACGTTCCCGTTTTTTGTTCGACGGCGGACGGACGTCGCGTAGAAATGGACTGGGCAAACCGAACAGCTGTTTTGGACCGGGACGTTATCACCTCGCTGTCAAGATAAGACGTGCAGTCAGCGGCTCGTGACTGCGGTGGAAAAGAAAACTCGGAAAAAAAAACAAAGCTTTTTTTTTTAATACGAGCCATGTAGGTACTGACGTAAAAATAGTTTAGGTCAGGTTTTTAGTCGATGTGTTGTTTTGTAATCAAAATACACGTCCGCGTCAACACTACAATATAAATTTTATCCATAATAAAATATCGTGTTTCCCGTTTTTCCTCGTAGTTACGGCCAAAAAACTAAACTGATCAAGTCGAAAAACACGTTAGCCGTAATTTTTAACTTTTTTTCCTCAAATTCCACATAGTTTTTTTATTGTAACTTTTTCAATTATAAACATTTTATTATTATTATTATATTCAATTAAACAAGTCTTCGATACTTTGAAGATTCTGAGCGTCGAAGCTATTGCTTATACAATGACGTTTATTTTTTTTAGATTCTGAGCGTCAGCGTTGGTGGTTTTACAAAGATGTTTATTTTTTTATACTTTGCGGTTATTTAGTTTTTTTCACTGCTCCATTAGGTCCGCGCAGTGTTCAGAGTGTAAATAAAAATCCACTTTATTCTCTCGCGTGAATACAGGGTTATTCAAAACGATTCATCCGATTAAAAAAATACCTGGACCACCGGATCTCACGCCACGTGATTATTTCTATCGGGGATATGTTAAAGATACTGTGTACACACCACCATTGCCATCAATCCTAGATGAATTATTGAAAAATCGCATAACAACAGCCACGGAGTCAATTACAAAAGCTGCTGTAAGTTTGGAATGAATTTGAATACCGACTATGTATTTGCGTGACCAAAGGAGCTCATATGATGTAGAACATTCAGTGGCGCCGAACCCCATACTTAAGTATTGCGTATGCAATACACGATTTAGGTGGGTGGTGGTAATGTAGGGTGGCCAGATCGGATTTTAATAAATCCGGGACACTAAAACTATTGTTACCATTTGTACAGTAACTGCTAATATTTACTCGCTTTTGCCACAGTGAATTAAATTTGTCGTGTTTTGTATGATGTTATACAACACTTTAGTGCTAAAAAAAATTGACACGAAAGCGTCTGACGCGGTTGATTGCCTGCAGTCAAGACGAGAGACAATAATAATTGTCCTAACGCATCAACGATAATTATTACGAACGGACGTTCGCAAACTGTTAACTAAAATATGACGTGATTATTATAATACCTAACCTAAAGTGATAATAGTTGATTATTTGTGTTTAAATTTTTGAAATAAAACCGAGGAAATAAATTTATGCGATTAGTATTGAAATCCGGGGCATTGTAATACCAAACCTTCAAATCCGGGACAAAACTGTGTACCGAGAAATTTTTTCGGGATGCCGGGACATAGATCCCTAAACTGGTAACGTCCCGGCGAATCCGGGACGAATGGTCACCCTATGGTAATGAAAAGTAGTAAGAACATAGCTTTATTATATTATATCTATTATATTATCTACTATGCCGGAGATGAGAGAGAGCGTATGACGGAAACAGGCAACAACGTACCATAAATAAAGTAGTAACAAAACGCCTATGGAACACCCAGTACTCGCAATAGTAAATGTACTTTAAAATCTAGAACAAAATCCAAACATCAATATAATACCACGGATTCGTTTTTAATGAAGGAGTTGAAAGCTAATCCTGGTAAGTAATGAATTTTCTGTTTTACTTTTACCTTATAGGTATATTTTAAGTATCATTATGCTTTAGAGCACTAGCGTCCAGTACATATAATTTTATAGGGAGAGGCCACTGGCGCAAGGCCCCCTGTAGGAATGAGCCAGTGAGTGTTAATGAATCCAGAATCAAAAAATGTCTCCAGTGTAGCAAAAACATTTTAAAAATGTTTTGTGTGTCTAAACTAAATGGCGTGTTTCCACGTATCTATATATTTAGCTTGAAATAGCAATGACATTACCATTGTGACCAGTGTATCAAATGAGAGGTCGTTTTCAAAAATGAATCTCGTTCAGACTAAACTGAGGACTACAATGAGTGAAAATCGTTTAGAAAATCTTATGATTATAACCCGTGAATCAGATAAACCGATTGACACCGAGAACGCATTCAACAATTTTGCTAACAAAAGTCCAAGTCTTTTAAAAGAATTAAACTATTAAACTTGTTGTCATTTTTCTCATTGTGTAAAATACATAAGAATATAAAATAAACGTGTGCACTATGTGTTGAATTGATATACCCGGTAAAATTGTTATTAAAAATTTAGTTGTAAGGACCAAAACGACAAGAATACTACCCAAGTTTATAAAAAAAAGTATTTTAAGATTGTATGTATGTAGTGCAGTATTAGATAATTAGGGGGGTGAAAAAGTTCTACGAGTTGTGTCGACAATAATTGGTGGTGAGATATTGTAATTTACGCAATACATAAAAAAACGTCCGACTTTGGCGCCCCCGAGAACATTTATATAATATGTATAGGTACAATTAATTAAACTCGACACATTTTTCTTTAATTCTTTAAAAAATAAAATCGTGTAAGCATTTGAAATCGGACGAATCATTTCGAACAACCCTGTGTTATTATAACAACAACAAAACTCGCCCACCCGCGCACGGACGTCTCGAACGTGTAAACAACACACTCCGCTCACCACATGTCACGGTACCGCGCCGGTGGTAACACTGATGACTGCGACCCCCCGGTATACGACGACGTCCTCTTTGCGTTTCGGCGTTGCCGCCGGCCGCAGTCCGCGTTGTGGAGCTTTCGTGGTCGTTCGTGCAGCGTCCGCGCGCGTCTCTGGTGCGCGTTTCCCTTGCAGAGTGCGTTTGTTTTTTTTCCGCGTGTTGTTTTGCCGCATCTAAAACGCGAAAAACACCGACAAAAAACAACGTTACCGTCATCTCCTCGTGTAGATTATTGTAAAAATTAATAAATTGTTCGCCAGTGTAGCAGTTCCTCCCGCGCGCTCCGTTATCGTCGTCCCGGCCGCATAGGTCCGCCGGAGATCGGCTGGCGCGCGGAGACCTCAGGATGGGGTCCTGCGGGAAATTTCTGCTGGTGGCACTCGTCTTTGCGTTCGCAGCAAAAGGTGAGTTATTTTTGTGCGCGGATTATCGTCCCATTAAAATTTAACACTACAATCCCCTTATAATGTATAGCGTTTGACGCGAATCCCTTCGAACGGTAGTCCGAAGTCGATCGTTATAAGGGTGTTTTCTTTCGTGTTTTTTAACTTACCTGTGTAAACTTGTAGCGACCCAATCGGATCGCATTTGTCACATTTTCTCCAAAACGATTACGAAATTAATTTATTTTTTTCTCCAAAGTATACGATAACGTATCCCTTTTACAGACATCCTGTCTGAGAGAGTAACGAGTAAGAAAAAAAAAAAATCGTGATCTCATTTTGTTCGGTTTTGTTTCTCACCGGGCAGGAAGTCCCTTTTGTCTACGCGTAACAGAACGGGGGTGAACGAATGAGTCACGAGCTGCGTCGGTCGAATACGATGGGGGCGTTCTGTTCCGGTGAACATGGGACGTTGTCTTGGTGGATTCCTATATACTTACTCCCTTCGCGTTCGGTCTCGAAATAACCATCGGTGGCTTGTATAATATATCAAATAATACGTAGCTATGTATACGTATTTTGAATACCGTGTGTTTGATCCGACGGATTCGCCATTCGTGTTAGTATCATGACGGTCCAGTATAATGTGATGTCGTGAAATTCGAGTTTTGTGAAACGAATCTATAAATAGACCCATACCCGTCGAAACTCTTAGATTCTGGCTTACCTGGCTAAAAAATGTTCCATACTGCAGTGCTGCGCTTGGCCGCGACGCGTTTATTTCAACTTGAAAGTTGCTTTGTACGACAGTTTTTGATTTTATAATTTATATGAAAAAAAAAACTTTTTAAAACAAACAGGTAATAAGCTACGTATTCCTGGACTCGGGATAACTTTAGTATTTGGAAAAGCATTTATAGGTGCATAAAACGAATAGTGTTTTTTAAAAAAAAAAAAAAAAATCAGGTTTACCTAAATTATTCATCGTATTTTGATGCGATTATTTAATAAGATTTGGGTGTACAAAGTAAATAGCAGACGATGATTACTTTTTTAAATTTATTCATATAAAAAAGATGTACTCGTAAGTTACTTTTGCAGACACCGAACATTCCCGACTCTAAGGTAACACTTTTTTTTTAATGGCGTGTGAGTTTCTTAGAACTCTGTATTTTTTCGATGGACGATGTATTATACATTGAAAACGATAATCATCCTCATTATATTTCAATCAAATATTCCTATATGGGAATTCATCATCATTATTATTATCAAACTCTTGATGTATGTTTAAGTAAACAATTTTGACCTTTCAGACAGTCCGCTGTTGAGATATAATAAAATAAAAAAAATCACAAGTAGGTAATAATGACAAATATTTAATGCTTAATTTTTGTGATAAGAACAATAATGATTCGATCATTTTTGAAAGGTAGAAAAGGGTTTTGCTGTTTTTGTTTAGGATTTGTGTTTGTAACTTTAGAATTTAAAAATTAGGTACAGTAATATTACCGCTTATAGCTGTTGACTTTAATAACTATGATTATGTAATGCATGATTTTTGTTTCATCCGCCGATCACAGGCCACAGCCTTAATACCTAGACAATAACAAAATTAATCTTTACACCTGTACCATAATATGTTATTAGATGTAACAACATATTATGCTAATCTATATTATACATTTACATGAATAATTGCGATAAACATGACGTTTTTTCTTCGTAAATTTATTCACAGTTTATATAAGAATGTTATATTTTGTACAGTTTCAAAATATTTATAATTTTTTGAAACATGCTAATTAAACTGTGTTGTATCGATAGAAAATCAACGTGAAATCTCATATTAATACATAAACTCAGATCGGTGTAGTAAAAAGTTGGATTAGTTTTGAAAAATCAAACACATAGTTGTTTATATATTTTAAACTATTACGGACTTCAGTATAGTGTTAAATTACTTTCAAAGTATTCAATATTTTTACCCCGGGAAGTGTAGCATTTAACACAAAAACAACGTGTCAGTTAATTTGAAGTTTAATGGTTAATAAACTGAAGGATGCCAAGTGTTGTTGTTCGGTTAATTTTAATCCTTCAGTCTGTGCCCTATGTGCGGTTAATCATAAGTCAATCGAACACTGGACAATTTAAGTACACATTTTAAACCATCCATTTGTTTATAAATAGTGTATCATGTATTAGGTATTCTTATTGAAATAAAAGCGATGTAATTTAGGTACGATAAAGGCTTAAAAGTTATAATTGTATCCAAATCTGCAATAAACATAGTTTGTTGAATTAGTTACTTATAAAAAACCCGTAATAATCTAGATAAATATTGATAACTATTTATCAAAGTAATGTCTATGTATTATTATTATTTATTATTTGTATTGACATTTGTTTATCTGTCGACTGGTCAAAGAGGCGAATTACAATTCGTCAACTCATCACTAAACAGATACTATGTATTACGTATTGGTTGGTGTACTATAATTTCTACGATTTCGGACGAATCAATTGGAATTATTCGCAGCACGTTAATAACACAACTACGCTAAAAAGTTTTGACATTTTGTCTCTTTTATCTTTTTATCTCGACGACGTCATTTTCACTTACAATCTAACCTATAATTAATAATTTTTATTATATTAAAATTTTTTAATAATTGCTTAACGCACACTGCGTTACGTTCTCGCCGTGTTCCGTGTGTCGCAGTGTTCGCCGCGGAAATGTCTTTTTATACGCACCTCTTTATATACGTCGATATCAAAAATCCAAATGATGTTGATTTTATCGATTTTCGTTTTTTCTCGGAACGGTTTTGGAGCGAAGCTATATGTAATTACAAAATTTCGCGGTTTAATACGTATATTATAGTCAGCACTCAGCTGTGTATTACGTCGTTGAATACTACCTATATTATACGGTCAAAAAAAGTGAAAAAAAAACCCTTGTTAAAATTACGACGAGTCTTACGACAAACAACAACGTAAAATCGGCTATAAACTAAAATCGTGTTAACCAATTTTCTAATCACGCTTGTAAAACTATCTTGCTTAGATCGTATCAGAGTCGCGAGACATAAACGACAAAAACCAGAGGTTTTATGGAATAATAACTGCGTAAAATTCAAAAATTTCAAAGTTCCACAACTCCCTCAAAAACGATCGATTGAAATCACCTCAGCACTAAACTCATAAAAAAAACCCTTCTCGATGACACATCTAAATTTCAAGTGGAACGTTTTTGAAAACACGGACGTTTTAATTTTTTCAAAAAAAAAAAAAAAAACAATTCAAAACCATCTGTCCTTCGAGGTAGGTATCATACGTTAAAACCGGAGCAGTCTTTCTATCCGGAACCTTTGATCGCAGAAAAAAAAAAAAACAACATTGTAAAAACAATTCGCCGACGCTCGGAATTTAAAAAAAAAAATCATCATTTTTGTAGTACCATAATAATAACGACATGTTCTACGCGTTATAAGTTCGGCACGCGTTAGTTCCGTATCCCTCTCTCATCGATCTATACTACTACGCTTTTAAACGTGACTGTTCTGCGCCTTCCGTTCACATCCCTCCCGCACTACCCCGTCTGGCCGGCATCGTTCGTCGGGCCTCTCCCGCGTTTCCATGGCAACCGCTCCGAAATCCTGTTGCCGTCCAAACAACAATCGTCGTGTGCCCCGCGGCAGTGGGGGATGTTTGCGGGGCACGGCGGCGCGACGCGAGAAAATCAGATGGCGCACGTGTGCCGCAGCCCGGCGTTTAAAACACCGACGTTGGCGAGCCTACACACAGTATCCGGGATACAATTTTTAAACTGTTTTTACTGTTTTTTTTTTTTCCTCACGGTGAGTTTTGTGTTTTTGTCGAGGTGCCTTTTTTTTATTATAAAAAAAGAGAAGAAAAAAAGTCGGAATCAGTCTACGTCGCGTATGCGGGGGGCTATAGTTTGACGGAGTTATTGAGCGGGTCATACTGGAGGTTCGGAAATTGTGGTTCAAACGTACTGTTTAGTGTCCGAAAGCAACGATCTCCGAAGTTGACTCCGAACGAACGATTCTGAGCGAGCTCAGCTATAGTACGCGTCCTGGAGTTTAAAACGATCCGAAAACTCCGAAAGTCACGTGTATAAAAAAAAAAATACTACGATGTAAATAACGTGCGAACATTTTAATACGCAATGGCCTACCGATTATAACGGTATCGGTATCGACCGGACAAGCACTCGCCAAATGTATAAAGTAAATTCTCTAAAATTTCCGATTTTTTTTTTGAGAAATAGTTTCACCTTCAGGCAAAGTACCACCGGAGTCCAATCGTGTACCTTTCATGTACTGACTTCACAACATCTGAGAAAACTCCTACGGGGAAAAAAAAAACACCATTGTAAAAACAATACACGCGAAAAATGATAATTAACAATTTATAATCTTGTACATCAGATTTCCAGGGATCGCTTTAAGATTTCTCGCTGGGTTTCCTGTGATTTCCTTAAGATTTTCTAAATTTTGTATACCCTTTGCTCCCCCCATTGAAAAAACACAAATATCGCTGTTTCGTTTTGTGCAGTTCTTTTATATCGATATATTTTAAGAAACCATCATGGGTACATTTGCGGGAGGTACTATACAGTAATAGTTGTAGTGTGTAGAAAACTAGAAAATCACATTTAGAGGTAGTAGGAAAAATTTGCTGGTGAAACTATACAATTTTTCCAAAAACATTTGTTTTCGCTCATAGTGCAGATATTTTACAAATTTAGTCGCGTGTATATCGTTCGATACTTTCAATTAAATCAAAATTGTACACATTAAAATTATGATATAGTTTTTTTATTTTAAGTAGTTTGTGCAAAATGTGGAAGCACTATTTTGATCTTGGACGCTTATATACTATTACTTCAAAGGTATATTTGTACAGCGGTTGCAATACATTTCGTACAGTTTTTACTCATTATTTTAGTAAAACGTTGTACATACACGTTGTGTACGAATTGTGTGAATGCCCTGTTTTTTATTTCCATCGATCTATCGGAAGTTTTTGTTTCCGTTTTATACATTTTTTGAACTGTATACAACCGAGACGTAGCTGCGCACCGGTATTTCCTCCGTGAACGGATGTCGTCGCATATCCGGGAAATGTCATTCCATACGCACACGATAATTATTATAATATCGTAATTAATTTTACACGTAAAATGTGTAAAAAAAATAAAATACTTCTTTTTTGGTTAAATAAATAAAAAAATAACTTAGAAAAAAAAAAAAAAAAAAATGAAACTACGAAAATTTTACTCATTAAAGCATTTATAGGTGCTACTATACGCCTTTGAATTTTTTAAATCGATTCAATTTGTATTGATTGAGATATCAAACTTTGAAATCTTGATCAATAGCAGCTTATATCAAATTTCTTCGATATTCGATGAATTTTGTTTATGTTTTACTCATGAAGGTACCGTATATATATGTTGTTATGAATCATTAATTTTTTACTATTTCGTTCTTATTTGAAAAAAAACGTAGATTTTTAAGAATTTTACAATTATCATGGATATTATCCGTCGTATTATCCAGACTTTTTCGCATGGTTTTGGACTGTTTTTGTCGGGATAAACTTTTTTGCTCTAATACTCAGTCGAAAAACGATGAAACCTCGTCAAAATTTCACACACAAAATACCTTATGAAATACTACAACACGTTTACAAATTTTTAAAACGATTCGGTTAAATTGACTGAGATCGAACTTTCGCTATTTTATGTAAATTTCGTATGAAAACTTAAAACTTGTATGTAGTTTTCGTATATTATAGTTGCTTACATAAAATTTTCTCTTGTATTTGATGATTCATCATATTAATGTTTTGAGCATGAGATGAACGATGAATGAGTTACAAATACATATTTTCATAATGTATTGTTGTTTTTTGCCTGAGTTATAGCAAAAAAAATATATCCCGACTAAAACTTATATGCAAAAAAGTCTATGTTTTACGTGCGAAAACACCATAATAATAACGTTTTCGACACGTTTGAACGAAATTGTATTTTTATCATATATAACAATTAATTATAACTAAAAAAGGATTTAAAATCCTGAGTAAAACATCAATATAATTAATCGAATATTGAAGAAAATTAGATTTTTTCATTTTTAAAACTCATAACACATATTTATAACTATGTCAGGCCGTCAGCTGCACTCATTTATATGTAATGTACGCAGGTTGTGTCAAAGCGGAAACTAAAAATAAAAATAAAATTAAAAATATTTGGATGTAAAAAAAGCATTTTATTTGCTTGTATTTCAACAACATTATTTTAATGTTCTTTTTAAGTACATGCATTTCACGTATACGACGTTTCGTATTTCAAATGTACGCATAGGTAGTGATGTATTGTAATCGGTTAAATGTGTTTTAGTCATTTGTATGTACATTGTTCTGTTATTTTTGTAATTTTTTTTTGTTTTGGCAATCATTCCGCCTAAAGTGGTTGAAGTCTATTGAAATTCGCACACGACATTATGGGGGCGGATAAAGTACAAACGTGGTTTCAACACAAATTTCGACTACTTTTGAGCTTAATATAGTGGTAAAAGGTTAAAATTTGCTTAACTAATTAATGAGCTCGTTCTGCAGAATGGGGATCTTCGCAAGCGGTCCATACATAAAGTTTAAAAATTTTGCTTAATATTTAAATTTAATTTATTTTTCCGTTATACTGTTATTGAGTACACACGTCATGTATATTCATTTAAATGCTTTCCATTAATATTTCATACGCGACGTCGAATGAATCGAAACATATAACGTATTCTGGTCACACCGTCTATGGATACTGTAATATTGTGTTACCCGCGCAAAGCATTGTTTTCTATTTGGTAAGATTTTTTTTTTTTGTCGTGATCGCTTAAACAAATAAAAACTTTGATTTACCTGCGTATTGATCATAATATTATAACGTATCGTATAATACTATAAAATTATTAATATATTTTGACGATAATATGATTTTAAATTATTACCCTTATGCTTTATTTCCGTGCCCCGCATGTTTGTAACCACGCCAGATCCACGTTATTATAACAAAGTGTATCGATATCGTGTAGTAATAAATAATAATTTCCGTTTTCGTTGCGGAACATACACGGGTGTTGTATAAACCAACACGGCTGCCCCTATAACATGTATACGTCTGCATGACGTTCTGTTTTTGCCTCTATTTCATCCACCATACATAGTGATTGATTGATTTTTACTTTGAAAAAAAAAATATCCGAAAACATTGATATGTCATTTCCTTCAAAAATACGATTCAGAGCAAGCTCTGTTGTCCAGTATACGACCTAGTCAAAATCAAATTAAACAATAAAAATGGTCCAAATATTCCGAAAATCGACATTTCTACGTATAAAGAATATTAATTTAAACAGCTGGTAAAAATTTCAAACCATTCGGACCATTATTTGAGGAGTTAATACGATTTTAGTGTCAATATTGCATAATAGTGCGCGTTGTTATAACGAAATTACACCGTTTCTTAACACTTTTTTTGTACGCGTTCGGAATCTATTGGGCGAATTATTTTGAAATTTTTTGTATTAGATAGAAAGTTTTGTTTTACATAACAAAATTTAAATTCTTAACTAACAAATTTGTGGGAGTTACGAATTCGTACCTAACAATAAGTCGATGGTAGGACCGATTTTCGACCATTTTCCAACTATAAAAAAAAAAAAAATTGTGACTATGGATTTTCGAAATTTTTTTAAGCATACGTATATACTTGCTGTTAACCTTGTGTTAAATTTTCAAAACTTGGTCGAAAATTAAATTTTTTATCGAACAAAAACCACAAAGAAAATGGAAATTTTCGAAAATTTTAAAGTTCTCGAGGTCACTTGAAACTTGGACCAATTTTACCTGTTTCAATATTGTGTAAAAGTTTCAGCTGGTTCCGTTTATTATTTTGGAAGTTATGACCAAAAAACTAAATCTTACTTTTTTGATTGTAACTTATTCGATTTTGAACTTTTGAATTTGAGACCCCTCAAAGTATATAATTAGAGTTCAATGGATTTTCATTAGAAGTATTGAACGTAAAAATCGGAGCATTCCTTCACCATTTAAAAGTGTTCACTGAGAAACAAAAAAAAAAAAATCCATGTAAAATAATTCGCTTTCGCTCAGAATTTAAAATAGAGAGAAAACGCGTTTAAAAACTGTAACGTTTACACACACACGAACAAAAATCAATATTTTACGCTTTGTTCAAATGTGAACGTAGCGAATACCGAGTGCTATACTTGTGTTAATCATTTTATATTTCTCCGTTTTTATTGACAATTTGATACAACGTTCGATTCGCACATAAAAGCTAGGATACAATTTTTTTTTTAATTCTCTAATGGAAAACTGCTTTTGTTCCGCGATGTGGTTTTAAGTAATAGTGGTAAACTATTTGGAAGCTTGAAACTTTTCAACAAATCGTTTCCGTTTTTGACGCGTATTCGTAGTCGGGCGGAAAAAACTGAAATGAAAAAAATGTTCGAAATTCGCGAGAGAGCCTCCTCTAGTTAAGTTAGTCGCATTTGTACTCGGCGAAACGATGTCGAGTTTTGGAAATATCAATAAAGATAGAGAAAACGCGTTTCAAAAACTGTTATTTTTACACACTAACTCGTTTCGACCGCCGCGGTCGTCGGTGAAAAATGCGTGCAAATATTCGCGCAACGTGCCTATACCGCACCTATATCCCACTCGACGCAAGCGCGTTTTGGAGGGAAAAACCGCGTTTGGCCGTCGCCTCCGAAGGCCCCGAACCGGCAGATCGATCGCATCGCGGCGACTTTTTCCGCGTCGCGCGTTCGGCGGATTTGACTTCGGGGGCAAAACGTCGTCCAGAAGTGGCATGGAAAATCGTTTTTATTTTACCGGTCGGTTTTTACGAAACTAAACGATCGAAACGCAAAAAAACGTATACTTGTAAAACCGACATTGTGACGTAGAAATTTTTCCCTGTTAACGCAATTACCACCTAAGTCGAGGCGAACCCCAGGATATCCGCTTCCCGTGAACGACGCAGTCAGTACGAATAAATTTACGTAAAATAATCTGCCAACTTATCGATTTCCATAACCACCTATTCAGCTGCAATGTATGGTACAGACTATTATCGCTGCGGATTCCAAGTCTTCAGAGTGAGCTGCAATATTACTGGGTGTGGTGGAACACCCGAGCATCTGCACGCGTAAAAATCTGCTGGAAACGTTTCAATACGTCATTGTATTGTTATTTCTGATTTCAGACAGTGAAAAATCACTTTAAACTTTTTTATAAATACCACGGGCTTATGTCGTTCAACCGTGTGAACAGTATCGAAAACAAAATAAGTTTACGCGTAAACTGTAATTATTCGCGTTCAATGGCCTGATGTTTTAATGCTCAGTTTTACTGTTATCGGACATTTTATTAGGTTATTTTTACACGAAAGAATGTAAATGAGTATTTCCTCAAGTCGCGTAAACTGTCACATTACGTTTGTACTCTGTAGAAAAACGCAATTATGAATTATTTTACGACCATATAATATATATATATATATATATATGTATATTATCGTATACTTTGTTTTTTATATCGTAGAAATACTCTCTTTCGACGCCGTTCGGATATAGTTACGTCTGAAATTATTCGTTTTTTTTTTTAAATATGATGTATGAATTTTTCAAACCAAAATCTCGTCGATTTTTCTTACGTAACAGTCATTTTTGAACCCCGACGAAACAATAAAAATACGATACGTTTTCTCGTGCTCTATACACGTTCAGACGGCCGCGGTACGTTTCGTTATGCCCGACCGCGTTTCGTGTAATCACTCGGTTTATTGTTCTTGTCGGTTCTTGTCGACGAAACATCGTCGTCGTCGTCTCCATAAATTATTTAAATAATAACAATAATTAGGTACCTGACGTGTCCACGTTACAATATTTGACTTTTAAATTTGACCGAGGAACAATGGATGGACGGCACGTACTTTGGGGGAGAACGAGTCCGCAGTGAGTCAGTCGTCAGTAATTTCTCCGTAATTCCTTCACGTGGGTACACATAAGCTAGTGCGGTAGTAATTCCGAAACGAGTTCAGAAACGTAAATGTTTTTCGTAACGTTTCAAGATAGAAAAGAAATATTTGAAATAAGTATGTTCAGCTCCGGAATACAGAGCATCTGAATAATATATACGTAAATGTATGAACCACGTACCCTGTACCGATTCGTCTATTTAAAGTCGAGGATATACAGTCTTTTCCTACGAATACTATTAACTCGTCTGTAATAGTCATTTTTGGTTTATTTATTATACACATATTGCATTTATTAGCCATAACAGATCGCATCATACAAACATATAACAACGATACAGTTATATTTTTCTCATCGTCTATTCGAACAGAATGGGTTATTTACCGGATAACGTTTATGGACGCATGAAATTGTATATTTTCCCGTTAAAACAAACGGAAGTGGCTGGTGTTCTTTACAGCCTAAATATTTAGACAAACGTACTCAATATTTTGTAGAAAAATATCACCTATATAGTTTTTAGTTAGGACGATTTATTCGACGGTAATTTATATTGAAATTTCTATTGTATTTCGACTTAACGTCTTATTTTGACCAGAAGTTTTTTTTTTTTGTAATCTTTTGTTCCCACGCAGAAACTATTTAAGCATGCAAAATATCGGTTTAATTTGATTGGACGTGTTGTCAATAGACATTCACCGAAAACGCGCTTTTCGTTTAATTTCAGTAGTGTACATTGCAAAATTTAATTTTGAAATTTTTACACCTGATACACAGTACACAGTAATACTAATGCGAGTTAAGTTATTAGAATTTAAAGAGTTTTGTAATCTTTCGATTCTTTTAATGTTTGAGCAGTTTTCTAAGTTTCAATTTTTGCCGACATCACAAAGATACATATAGTTTTCTCGACTTTGACGAAAAACTTGACAAGAACTTTGACTTCTATGTTTTATTAATTAAACGCGTACAACGTTTTATAGTCGAGCGAGCACGTTTTGAAGAAAAGTGCTTCATTTCGTCCGTGTTTTGGACGCCAATCAATCTACATAACCACGTGTCTAATTGCTGGACGCGACGGTGAATTTCCGCGATCACGGACATCTCAAAAATGAGTTTTGGAGATTCGCATATAATTTTTGTTCCGATCGTTGTACGTGCGGGATAGGGTTTTCGAATTTCGCAAAGTGCATTTTCGAGACATCAGAATTAAAAATGTTTAAAACTGTATTTTTTATAAGATAAATTTTCTCTGCGTATCGTCGAACGCGAATCTCGTTAAACGGTTTACACGAATATTTTCCTCAAATAACGTTCAGAACGCATAACCGTTCGACTGCTGTAGTTAACATATAACATAATTCGCTAGTTGTAACGCGTAAATCACAGTCGATGGCATTAAACAACGATCGTTTTTTGCGAATTTCTTTTGGAAACTTCCAGTTCTTACAATCGCGCTCTATATGTAATACCGGGTTTTGTTGGTTTTTCCTCCCCACACCTTGTCTGTCGTAACGCGATCTCGGTAAATTCACAAGACGGCCTTTTCGGATTCGTCTGGAGATAAAAAGAAAAGAAAAAAAATCACGTTATTATACTATTTTCGTTCGCGCATTATACACATCGTGTAGGTACGGGTTTCTTGCGCACGCCGGGTGCCGGCCCGTGACGCGGCCAGAGATCTGAACCGTGACAGATGTTGTGCGGCGCTTTGCAGCTGCCCGACCGAGTGCTCGAACGACACGACCCACACGCGCTCGTCGCGGCCTCACTCGTCGGTATTATTGAAATATTGAAATAAATAACCAGGTGTTCATTTAGTTTTTTTTTTCCGCCCTACGCACATGCTCTTCGCGGTCGATAACAATAATAACGATATTATACGGTATACTATAAGTGTAACTTTTCCGCGTAAAATCTGGAAACGAGTTATCCGATATTTATCGTAGAAAACACCGTGTGCCCGGGGTACCTGTTTATTACTATTGTTCCCCGACCACCTGAAAACGCCGGACCCGACCGCCCCGACGCGCGAACACCGGCCCGGCGCACTTGGCAGTGCGTTTTTTCACGCATTTTCACCTTGCCACGTAGGTACAAACGTTTTCGCAAAACAGTCTATAAAAACGAACCGAAGTTGAGATCTCTTTCTTTGACAATCAGAAACAAGATTTTCACTATCGCGAGCGACTTACAGAACTCGCTGGTGTGATTCTTATCGCGATTATAGTCTCGTATAAAACCAAGCTTAAAAACTTTCGATTTTCATTTTGGGTAGTTTCAAAACAGCATGTATTTACCTACGCGTGGTTATACTTAATTTTGATTTTTAGATCGTTATTTTTTTATCCTTTTCGGAAATGACTCCTCCACAATAACGCGTTTAATTAAGCTCATTGAGATTTTTACACACCGTTGCAATGGATTTCAAACGATTTTTATTATTTTCACGCTCAATATAAAACTTCACCATGTTCAATATATATACACATATATTTTCAAGATTTGTTGTAAACAAATCACGTTGTTTTTATTGTATTTTTTTGGTCTTCCGAAAATTGTCCAAATTTATTGAAATTTCGTTACATCATCGGAATTCATGAATTTCAAACGTCATAAAATATATTACTAAAATATAAATATTCGCTTATAAGATTTATAAGATACCATCCTAAACCCCAGCCCATTGTAATTATTTATTCTTGACCGTTTCCAGTATACTGGGTTTACGAAAGAGCGTTTCTAATCTTTTTTTTTTTATTCTCCACCTAACCTGTCCTTTACAGGTCCAAAAATTTTTCGCAAAATTTTTCTTTCTAGCACTGCGAGTTTTCTTCCATCACTTTTCCTTGGTGGCCGCGTTTCAGCTCCATAAGAAATTACGGGTCGTATTATTTTTATGTACAATTGTAGTTTTAATTCCTTTGAAAGTGACCATAGTAATTTCGCAAGACCATAGAAGCATTTATTTCTTGACCGAATTTTCGCCTCCACTTCTTGTTCGATTTCATTTATTTCCGACAGTATAGACCTTGGGTATTTAAATTGTTTGGTTCTTTTGAAATTTCGGTTATTGACATTAAGAAATGGGTAGTCGTGTTTTGTCTTCCTACGACCACGTATTCCGTTTTGTCCTCATTAATATGAAATCCAACTTTCAGTGCTGCTTTCTCCAATCGACGTAATAAAGGTTTTGATCCATCTTGTGATTCTTCCGTGATCATCTGCGTAGGCCAGTAATCCTACATGGAAGATTCGTGAAGTTTAACCCCTTCACTTGGTTCAATATTCATCTCCCTCATTACTTTCTCTACAAATACACTAAATAAGATTGGTTTTTAGGTAGGTGTTATCGAGTTTACTCGAAAAAAAATTTGTTTTTTATTTGACACAAAAGTTCAAAACGTCACCACGTAGTGCAAAACCGTGAGATTTCTTTTGTCATATCGGCGGAGTAGGCTCGGCGAAAAAAATAAAATTTGGCAGTAACGCGTTTGCACGCACGTGCAGTAGTGCGTTTTTGTGCGAGCACATGTGTCCGCGCAATTCGCAGCCATCGTGGGAACACCGGCGGCGGCGGCGGCAGAGGTCGACGTCGAGCGCGTTGACGTGTTTTTTTTTAACTCATCTTCATTGTGCAAATGTTTTTTTATTAATTCGCCAGTGCGTTCGTTATATTAGCCGCGTATACATCGTATACAGTAAAACTACAATATTATATGACAAGCACGGAGTGTACGGACCAAGTTATTAAATATTTTATACTTAACATATTTTACGCGATGCAGACTAATTAATTACACGTTTAATTTATTGATGTTTACCGAAATCACAAACATTAATCGTGTACACTCAAACGATTTCGAAAGATGTTCTTTCACGTGTAACGATGTTCCAATTTTTAGTTGGAAAAATTTTTATTAATCAATAATTAGATAATATTTCCCAAGTCTGTGTTGAGAGGACAGCATAATATTATAATATACCAGCTATAGCGTCCTACAGTGTCGTAGCTAAGATTTTATAGGATTCGGGGGCAGCTTTCATGTTTAAACTTGAACAGGCACGTGGCCTTAAAAATAAAAGCCTATACGAGTCAAATTGTTTTCATTCGCTAAGATAATTTTGTACAAAATATAGTTGTTTTTTTTTTTATTTACGAACGATATTATTTGAATCGTTTAACATTTTTAGAGTGCCTAGGTAATTTTTGAAAACGTTCCCTAGTATGAACTAGTGAAACAATCAACTTTTTTAATTTATTAACAATTAAATTTTCAAAACGTGATCCGGCAGAAAATATGAACTTTACTAATTACTGGGTGATATTATTATTATTATTATGGTTAGATATTTAGTTGCTTCAGATAATCGCATTTATAATGTTGTTTATTTTGCGTTTTAAAAACATTTATCTTTTTGCGTTGCCTATAGAAAATGTTCTGAAAAATACAAAGTGCTTGCATATTATAATATATATTTTGCTCACAGTAATCAACGTTTCAATGATAATTATACGAGTATATATTGTGGGGAAGTATTCATATTACGTTTCCTTCCCATTCACTCGCCATATCGGTCGCAACCTTGGAAACGCGACTACAGTGTATGATGCCCACATATTTTGTTGATACGGAGGTAGATAAAATAAAGAAAACAATTCTAAATAGTGTTTGTTTTGTTATTCAATAAATATTAGCGTATAAATTATGAACGTAAATCATGTCATTAATCTTCTAAAAATTTTCAACATGTGTGCGGTTAATTTTTGAGAACTGCAGATTTACGTTCATGCAGAATATGTTTAGACGGTTTTAACGTTTAACTAAACAATACATTTAAACCGAAACTAGTTTGACGATACATTGAATCGTTAAAACTTTGTCAAAAGTATTATTCAATTGTCTATACAAATATAGGAAACACAAGCTCGACCAATTAATTTATTTCCATTTTTCTAGTGTTAAGATGTATTTGTGTGTTACTCGCTTTGAAAGTCTGTGAATATTATAGCAATTAAAAAAGCACGAACGACTGACGTTTAGGCGTTCTTAGGCTACGCCGTATAATTTACGGCATCGCGATAACCTATGATTATTTTAGTTTATTAAATCGCTGTAAAACGCGCAATCACCGGAAATCGTCGTCATCTGGCAATGGTGCCTTCTCAGGTACACCTATACATAAGCGTCTGTTCGATTTTTGTTTTCTTTGCTCGTTGATCCATTACCCGTATTAATAATTGATGCCGATTAAAATTTCAAATTACTGTTCGACAGTTTCGTTTCTAAAACGAAATTATAGTAGCAGTATTATTATACGAGTAATTTATAGTTGTGTCATCGATACTAATATACAATCAATAACGTATGTAATATAAAATATAATTTAATGATATATATTATAGTTTGATTCACAAATCGTCCTATTCTTTATCAGTTGGACGCGCAGTATATTGTTTTGGATTTGGTTTTAAAAACTCGCACTAGTGCGGTTATTACACTATCGTTAAAATAATTATTACTTATATTATTGTGCGACGTTACAAGCTGGGGTTACAATCATTATACGTCATACTTGTATCGAATTTTTAAACGATACAATACATCGCGGTTTAACGTTTAAATCGACGTATTTAAACGCATATCGTGATATAAACGCTGACCAAATTTATAGTTTAAACAATTGTTTTCTAAAACTATTGCGTCCATCTCTATACGAAATCGATTGTCGATTGTATACAAAAACGATATTGGCTGCAGAATTGAAAGAGTTTAGAGACGAACGATTCGAACGAGAGAAGATCACTTGTATTTTTAAATCGTGTGAGTGGGATTGTCATTTAAATGACGTGTGTTAAGTGCACGTTCCCGTTCCTCGTACAGAAGAGATCTATATACATAATATGGCATATCCTGCGCAGTCTACTATACTATAGTTTTATTTATAGAAAATTCCTGTCTCGATTGTCCATATATTATACTTAATATGTATTTAGGCTGACAAACGCATGCGACTTGTTTGAATATTAAATGTCGAATTCTTCCGATTTGGACGTGTGCGTGCAGCAGTCTATTGGTTGTTGTATGCGTGTGCTCGTGTCCACTATACACGTGTGATTAGCTCGAATGTGTCTCACACGGAGAACATGTGTTCGAAAGTAATTTAATTCAATAACGACCTGACTGCACCGTATCATTCCTAGTGTTTTTGAGTAAATCCAAACAGCAGTTTTTACTTTATCATACAGGTGAGTTTTGCAGAGAATAACAGCTTATAGGCAGGAGAGGACGCGTGGTGTGCAAGACGACCGTCTCGCTTGATATCAGATATAACACGTGAAATTACATTTGTTTTTTGTTTGAGCCATACATACGTAAAGTTCCTATTCTATAAGAAATGTATAATTGTTTCTTCTGTATATTGAGTTATTATAATATTAACTGTTTCTCGTAATTTACTATTCTTAAGGAGCACGTATACGCCGTAAAATAGTACCCCAAAAACACGTTTTGCGGGAAAAAACTCTCACGAGGCTTCAGTTTTTAATTTTTTTTTAAATCGGATTTTTCGATCACAATACAGAAGAGAATATTTTGTCAGGCGCAACGATAAGATTTTTATATATTTCGTGTACAGTAATATTTATTTATGTACAGTTAAATATTTAGGTAAGTGGCTCAATTTTATGGTCATTTTATAGGAGACCACATATATCACAGAAAAACATTATTGTAACAACAATACATCTCACGCTACACTCAAAGGAAAGAAAGAAAGGCAGTGAATTTTGAGAAAGGAAAGAAAGAAAAAATGTAAATCCTATTCGATGCTTTAAAGTAGGCCACTGGTATTTCCTTACAAAAATACCGATTCTGAAGTGAACTTAGTAGTTTCAGACCTCCTGAAAAAGAAACTAATTTACTGAAGAATTTTAACATTTTCAGTTAGTTTTTACTTACCGAATAGCTAGCGTGTACCTATGTCTTAGATTTGAGTTTTAAAAATGAAACTTAACTGTTACAATTGTGTTAAAACTTTAATAAATGGCCGGGATAAATCATTGTTGAAGGAAATATTAGGCTACTGCAGAGCTCCATCAGAATCGTAATTTTCTTAAGCAACCCATTGCTTGCAAATTAAATATCAACCTTAAAGTAGTAAAACACCTCACAATACTCAATAAGCTCTGACCTATAAGCACCACTCCAGACCGTTGTCACAACTCCTGTGACGACGACCTTGGTCGATAGAAATTTTTTCGGACAACAATAATAAACAAATGAATATTGTAGCTACTATATAATAATTTATTCTGAAGAAATTAAACGAAGCAAAATTCAAAGTCAACGGCTAAGTGTCCTGTAGTATCAAGTACGTTACGATCGGTGCACTCCGAAACTTTACCCGGAAAAGTGTTCTGCGCATGGAACACGGCACGATCAGAATCTATAAGAGTTTCGAAAGTATATTAAGTAATAATACTCAAATCCCACTTCAATAAATCGCTGTATATACTACACTTCTTATTAACATTCTCTAATTTAATGTGTTTAAACAAATTATAAATATTTTTGTTTCGCACAGAATGTGTACCTACAATAATAACCCAGCTCTGCAGTAATCACGACTGTGATGTATTTACGACCAAGTCATCGAGTGTGAACTCGAATGGTAAACATTGTAAAAACACTCGTTGTCAAGTATTCAAAAGCCACCAACGCTCTAGTACGCTGTCATACTTCGTTGATGGCAGTTATAATATATGATGTTTTGAGTATATAGGTTTGAGTGTTTTTAAAATTTTTTTTTTTTTTATTATTATTATTATAATTATTAATAAATATGTCACTCGTTGTTATAGCGTGTTAATTTTCGATCAATCCGTTCAGTCTATAAATGCCAAATATTTATTGGGTAACTACAAATTGATCATCTGGTATTTAGATATGCAGATGTTTAAATTTGTACCCATAATGAACACGTGTTATTATTTATGCGTCTAACAAAACTTTCTATTCAATTTAAATTACGTGCGCATTGTTCGTAGGTGTATTGATAGTTTTACAGTCTGAAAGTACGAGTTTTTTTGTAAACATAACCGTGTTTGCAGTTTGCATGGCAACGACCTGCAACAAACAATACGGCGAGCGCGATAGTATAATAATATTATATTAATATAATAATTGTGCAGCGCTATGTGGGGTGTGTACCTAGCTAAATGTTTGACATTCTTTAGAAACTAAAATATTAATTTTTTTTGTGTTACACCCTTCATACTGAAATTAGTTTATTATTGGAGTATTTTCTCCTTCCCGACACGGATCCCCGTGTCGGGAAGGAGAAAATATCTCCTCTTCAATCCGTTAAATTTTATATAAAATTCGATAATATAAATGTCCTATATTTTTCGAGATTAAAAATGAAAATTGTCTACTGTGGTCAGCCGAAAGGGGCAAATAATTACGGAAAACGTGTTTTTTACACTTCGATTTAGATTTTTTTTTGATCATAACGTCCAAAATAAATATCGGACCAAGCTGAAACTTTTACATAATACTAAAATAGGAAAGATACAGATTTGATAAAGGTTTTTATTGTTAAATTCGTTTTTACTACAGCGTATACTAGACAACTGACCTCGCTCAGAATCGTATTTTCAAAGGCAACGATTTATCGTTGCTTTCAGATATGAAATAATGCGTTTAAACACTAAACCTTTAAACCTAACACTTTTACAACGAGATTCGTATGAGAAAACAATAAACAACTATGTACTACGTTGACAAAACGCACGAATAGTGACAAATTTATGGGAAAATTTTCAGTTTTTATACTTGGGCGAAGGGTACGTTGGGTGACGGGGTCTCTTATTACAAAAAAAAAAAAAAACAATTTAACCCATCCCTCGTAATTTGGCACACTTAATAGTTTAGGCACATATAAATACAAATTTCACGTTTTTATTCAACTCCTATTATTTTTTTTTATCTAAGCACTTTTATCATTGAAATTTGTCGTTTGTTTGACGATACCCCGGGAATAAAAATCGAACGCACGTTAATGATTAACATAAAATTATTGTTATCACACGTCTAGTTTAAAACGCTTCCTCTCCACGATGGTTCGGTTTAACGACATAACAATAACGTATAGCGTGTATAATAGCGTAATCCACAGCGTACTGCAAAGTATATGAAATTATTCCATTGTTGTGGCTATTATTATTAGGTATAAACGTGTAAGTTTATATATTCTTGTTAAGTCTATTTTATTACTTAAAAAAGTACAGTGTGCACATAACGTATAATGTGATACGGTCATCAAAAAACATTAAGCCCGTCGCAGTGTATAGGGGCGCGTTTGTAAACACTCGATTATATCAAATTACTTTCAAAAGTATCAAATTCGTTTTAATATTATTATCATAATATGGTTCAGCAAAATATTACGTTATTTATGACGCGGTGATTGTTGCGTATAGATAGTATTTTTTCATTATTTTTTAATCAATTTTTTTCGATGAAAACAATTTTCGATTATAATACGAATACAATATATATATATGTGCGTAAGTACGCTGTATAGTTATTGTTTTTAAAAATGAAAATTGCAGATTTTATTGTTTAATATTTGGCACGGTTAAAAACTAAGTAGGTACAGGTACTAAACTGTATTATACAGTTTTGGATGTCAGCAACTATTTTTTGGGTGTTTGAGTGTATTAATAGTTGTTTTTTTTGGACACAGTGAATCGGAAAAATAATAGAAATTAGACGCTATTAAGTAAACGAATAAGAAGCGTCCCTAATATTTATACTTTATACTATAGAGACCGTAAAATTAGTTTGCGTTTAAATGTTTTGAAAAAAGTTAGGGAGTTCCGTCGTCCTGCTCATTGCCCCCGATTTGAGCGCAGTTTTTACACGTGTAAAACATAACTAGATGAAACATAACATGATTAACTTTTTTTTAAATACTTTTGCAAGGTATTAAAAAGTTGTACAAAAAAGTGTACCTACTCTCGATCAGTCGGGTTGGAGCAGCGTTTTAGCTTTGATCACGGATTTCGTCACTGGTTTGATATTATGTTTAGCAGTTTGTATTGAATTTGTAAGTTGTACAAGAAATGGATTGCTTACGAAAATTACGATTATTATGACTGAGTTCAGCGATTCAAATGTATACTCGACAACTTTTATGACGTTTGAATATATCCATTGTAATGTGAAAATTTCAAAATATTAAGCTCAATTACGTATGCACGTCATAGTTTTACCCAACGTCGTGTGAAAATTTCAAGTTGTTCGGAGCGATTTTGACATTTTTGTAGTTTTTCGATGATAATTCGAAAAAGAATCAAAAATGTAAACAAATGTTTCAAATTAAGAGCAATCTAAAGCTGACTTTTCAACTTTTTTGTGGTATCTAATGTGAAAACCGGAGCACTTGAAAAATCTCAATAATATATTATAACTTATACGACGTTTAGTAGGTATTGCGTCTTGTAGGTACCTAGTAATATATTATTATATAATAATATAACTATACTGTTTTGCCAACATTTTATTACGAGAATATTTTATATATTTTATATATATATATATAAGTAGTTTTCTAATTTATGATGTGTAAAAAAAATGTGTTGTATAAAACATTTTTATGATATGCTTTGCATCAAAGAGTAGACGAGTGCTTTCTGAAACATTATCGTGGTAAAACTAAAACTATAACAATAAATATCATGACTCGTTCTTTAAATTCAAAGTGTCAAAATTTGTTATTTCTTTTAAAATTATAAAAGTGCGACTTTTACTACAACATAAAACTATTCAACATATTTAATAATCACTAAGCGTAGTAAAATATACTTCAAATAAGTGAGACGAGTGCTAAATGGAAAATTAATTTTCAAAAATGGAATATTGTGAAATTCGTGGCCCATGTGCTTATCTCGTTTATTTAATTTTAATTACCCATTAAACTCGTTAAACATATTTTTTGTACAGGATCGTTGTATACTTAACAAAGCGTATTAATTGTTTTTGTAAACGTTTTCAGTTTTACGCGCAGTACGCACTTTAATCTGATAGTATTAAACTTTACTCGTCATTTCTGCCGAGCTAGTTTTTTCTTCCTTTTGGGGGGGAGTAATGGTCATTCGATTAGTTTGCCGTAGTCTTTTTTACCGTAAAATAGTAAACGTCTATTTCCTATTTAATTTACGATTATCATGGTTTTATCGTCCATTTTGTTGTACGTAGAGTTTTACACTTTCTTCGAATATCATGATTTACATAAGATCATAGCAATGCTTTACAACTTTTACTCTCATCGATTATGTTTCGGTCACCCTTTAAACTATTTTAGTAAACTTAGACGTTCGTTAACTAGGTACCTTTATACCTCTATATATTTACGGATTTTTAGTGAACTGGAAATATATACTAGCATAAATGTACAGGTCTTATTATTGTTTTTGTTTACAGTGTTGTGTGAAGATGATACAACGATGGGACCGATGTTCATCAAAGAACCGGAAAATCGCGTGGATTTTTCTAATACCACCGGGGCGGTCGTCGAGTGTACAGCCAGAGGGAGTCCCAGGCCCGAGATCATTTGGATACGAGCTGACGGTTCGGCCGTTGGAGACGTGCCTGGACTACGACAGGTTAGTGACTTAACATAAAACCGATTTTTATTTTTTCGTGTTGGGCATGTATATTATATTTGTACAGAACGCACTTCTTCTCTGTTTCGTATCAGTTTTTCGAGAAAAAAACAACGTCTAACTGTATAAAAGTGTTTAGAAAACTTTTTTTTTTTAAAGAATTCATTTTTTTAGTTTATTGAATTAATCGCGGGTTCGTACGACCGTCCCGTTCACTCATCGGTCGTAAAACGTTTTAGTCCAGTTATTGACTTTAGGAAAAAAACGTTTTTCTGTAAACTGAACTCGATACAATCTTGTTCATGCTTCATTTTCCATGTTTGAATAGTATAATATTATGATAGGTGTATAAACATTTAGCGTTTCAATCGACTGGACAGTATTAGTGCTCTGCAAATATGATTTAATTTGCAATATCTAAATGATAAAAATTTAATTTACGGTAATAATAATTTACTGTTTTGCCCTTGTAGGTGAAAGGAGACGGAAATTTGGTGTTTCCTCCTTTCCGCGCCGAAGATTACAGGCAAGAAGTGCACGCGCAAGTTTACATCTGCATGGCGAAGAATCGTGTTGGTGTCATACACTCCAGGGACGTTAACGTCCGTGCTGGTACGTTGAATGCGTTTCATTTATTCCACTCGAATAAATAATTTTTTTTTTTCAATAACACATTATGAAGTATATTATTACCTCGTTCATTTTAACACCCACTAAAAAGGCGTTTAGACGCGTCTTATTTAAAGCGTGCTTACAAAGTTTTCAACTATGGCATCATAGAAAAATTGCTATTGGACCCTTTATATAATTATTAAAAACAAAAACTTATAATCACTTTGAATTTTACCCAAAATAATATTAAACTCTCGGTGGGCAACGACGATCGTCCGTTGAAAATGAACGAGGTTCTATGATGTGCATTAATCGTTTTATTTTTGTGTATTATTTAAATAATAATTAATACTTCGCCAAGATTGTTTTAGAAAATATATGTTTTAATCGTTCAATATACGAGTAAATGAACGATTCTATTTGATTTACGGACGGTAGCTGGAAATGTAAAACTATATTTTAACCATAATTTTTCATTATAATCACCCATATTTTTTTTTTTCTGTGTGTGTTTGTATTTTGGTAACATTGTTATTTTTTCATCATCATTACAACACACATAAATAATAAACACGTTATATAATACGTGCAACGTATTTATATTTGTGTATTTTTTTTATACGTAAAACGGGTAAACATTGTCATTTGATATAAAAAATTATTTGACCATCTCAAAAATTAAGTTTAGTTCTTGACCATCAAAAGTAATTTTATCATTATTGTCGAAATAAAAGTTAATCACCGTTATCATTACTACAGCCCAATGAAGTCGTTTCTAAATATATATCACAATTTTTATCGTGCCTATTGTGCGTTATTTTTTATTGCACTTTATTTGACCGTCTTTGTACGGCAATAATAAATAATTGAATGTCCTAATGTTTTTGTATTGATATTTTTACGTATAATTTAGGGCTTCAAAATACTTTTAATCACATTAAATACAATTTAAAAAGTTAAATCGATAGTATTTTGATTCAATAAGGTCATAAATGTTGAACGCATAGTAATGAATAAATGCAGTAAGTTTATTTTATTTAAACGTTTGTTTTCATCGCGAGAATCTGGTCTAGTTTTAACACATTTTTTATTTCATTTCAGTAGAATTTTCATTTCAAATTAATGCCATAATGTACGCACTGTATATTACAGCTATGTTAGAAATAAAAAAACGGTCTTTAAAAGAACTTAATTTTTAAATTTTAACTCGCTAAACTCGTGCTAAATTAATATTTTTTGACTTTATAAAAATTTTTATTTCAATAAATTATGACCAATGATCTCGCTTTTAGAGTTTTAAACCGTGTAGGTATTATCCTCAAGCCATAAACTTTAAGTCAACAATTTAATTAGATCACCGGGCTTTATATAAATAAACCTATAAAGATAAAGTCACGTTTTTCTGGTCAAGCTGAGAAAATATGAATTATTTTTTTGTTTTCTGGAATTGGGAACTTCTCCAACATTTCGTAGAGCTATTTCTGACCCGACGCGCTCTTACGTGTATATACATTCCAAACATTATTTTATTGGATAAAATTACTTTTTACACAAAAATTTTCTATATTAACACACACCTTAACGTATCATACTTCAACAGTTCAACACACGTGCTTTCTGACGATTGACGTATAACACATAATATTTTATCTTGTCAAGCGGGTCAACGTTTTTTTTAATTTCCTGATTTATGCATTCTTAAATTGCGTGATACCTAAAAGTCGGCGAGAAAAAAAACTGTACGTACTGTATAACTAAAAGCAAATTACCAAGTTTAATGATTTCTTTTAATTTTTAGTGTTCCGATATTTGATTAAAGTATACTGGCTGCATTTCTGACGCGTCCAATATTTCTGACCTAATCATAATATTATAGGTTTTTTAACATACGTTCTTTTTTTACACTGATGTACAATCGCAAAGTGAACGCGTTTTGTACACGCCCTGTGTATAATTTTACTAATATCGTATTTTATTTTCAGCAAAGGTTTACGTCATGTATTAAAATGGTGTTGAATATTTAGTAAATAGTCGGTACTTTTTTTTTTTTTTTGGTCGTACAAAAGTATAGCCAGGATTGTCACCCATCTGGAAAACATGGAAATGTCACGGCATTTCATAAGTTTTCTTTTCAAAAATATTCGATGCATAGTTGCCGGTGGGAGGGAGTTTTTTTTGATTTCGTAAACATCTGTTCAATTTGAAAAACAAATTTTAATTTTTTTTCCCATGTTCGAAATTTTTCTTTTATGATAGTGTTGTTGTGTTATCCGGACGGTTATCATCATTTGAGATAGGTAGATGAGAAGACTTCTCATCTTGTCTATCTCGATGTGGCCAGTTGTGAGAAAATTTACAAGGAGCCTCGGAGCCGATAACGGCGTTACGAACTTATTCGAAAATATAGTATTTAATAAATGAAATTTTCGTGGTACGGAAAAAACAATTTTTTTCTCCGGAAATCCTGGAAAAGCCGGGGAGTTTTTAAATTTCAAAAGAGTGGCGAATGTTAACACGTTTTGGTGTCGTTCTCTGCAGTTGTTGCGCAGAACTACGAAATCGATGTCATTAAAGAGTTCGCTATTCGAGGAAACTCCGCCGTGATGAAGTGTCAAGTGCCTTCGTACGTGTCCGATTTCGTGCACGTGGTATCGTGGATTACCGACGATTCGGAATACACTCTCGGATCTGATTATGGTAGACCGCAGCTATATAATCGTGTCCGTTGTTCGAACGTTCGAATTCTTCCTATCTCCGGTCCTGTCTGGTTGACACCTACCTATACGTCGGTTCAAACGTTCTAGGTGGTTTTTTTTTTCTACCGCAGTATACAAAATCCGCTCTGCACACTCGTTCAAATGAATGAAAAAAAAAAATCAATAAAAAAAACTTAAAAATTACCACTTCGCGTGCCCTAGATTTTCGAATTAATTATTTACAGCCACACACCGCGCGCTTTGTATACGCGTGTCGAGTGTCCCGTACATATATTGTCCGCGCGTCTTACTATTTTCTCACACCCTCTTCAATTTTCATATACGGTTTTATGCGTTTTCGAAATTTTTTTTACGTTCCGAGCGGTTTTTGTGACATACTTCCGGGTAGAATGCTCGGATGTACACCTCGTGCATAATATTATAGGTTTTCGGCGCCAAAATTCAGTTAGTGCTTTTTATCTTGGAATATTTTGATCGTTTTACGATCCAAAAACAACAACACAGTGTTAAAATTTTCAAAAACGCTCCGAACGACTTGACGTTTTCGAACATAGTGTGAACTCGTGGAACCGATTTTGACAACTTTTGAACGATTCACAGAGTTTGCAGATTACGCGGGTGGATTTTTGGAGTTGTTGCAGTTTCATAAAACCTTTGATTTTGGCGACTCCAATACAGTCTAAAGAACATATTTTCCTGCTATATGTTCACACAGTTTTAATTTTTACACGTTTTTACGGTGAATTTTTTTTTTTCGTTTTCCTCATTATACGTATTGTTTTAAACCATACTCCTCCAAAAGCAGATCGAATTTAATGAAAATTTCACATTTAGTTGGAACACACGATGTTTAAATTTCAAACAGTTTCCATAATTCTTTTGAGCTAAATCTTTAAAGTTTTTACAATTGTGCAGGTTAGGTATGTAATAAGACGCGCACGTAATTTTTTCATATTTCACAATCGAAACATTCACACAAACATATTTTTCTATATGCTGTTAAAATTTTTAAAATTATTATTGTCGGCGGCGACAATTCTTCCGAAAATTAGTGAAATCACTGGAAATTTCCAATCGATATTTGGACAGTTACGGTCAAAAAACGCCATAAGGATTTCATTCGAGTTGAAAATTTACAACTTGTTGAGTACTCGACTCGCTTGAGATCGCTCGGAATCGTAATCGTCGTGAGCAATCTCCTTCGCTCATAATCATCAAACTGCAGTCTGCTGCAACTCCCATGCCGCGATGACCTATTATAGTTTATTATTACACCTACTTCAAAGCGTTGTTGTTGTCGCTATACGAACCCGACGTAGAATATTTACTACTTTTTTAATTTTTTACATTATTTTTTTGATTTTACGTTGTAAACATTATTCCCCTGGCGCAGTTGTCACGCAGTTTTACGACACCGACGTTAATAAGGCGTACGCGATACGCGGAAACTCGGCGATCATGAAATGCGAGACTCCGTCGTACGTCGCTGATTTCTTGACGGTCGTGTCGTGGCACACCGACGGCGGCGACGTTTATTATCCGGGCGGTGACAACGGTGGTACATTATACTTTAGTACGAATTTGACGGTGTGAATTCAACGTGGATTTTTTTCACGAGTCTTAAAAATTTTGATTTGAGACTGTATCGTTCCTATAATATCATTGTAACATATCCCGCGGTCTTTGGCGTTATCCGGCAACTGCAGCATACTTGTTTGGCGTGAAGTTTTAGCCTGTTGGTTCGTCCGCGCGAGCTGCGGACACTGACTGTCGGCACACGGATAGTCTTGTAAAAATCTTTTTTCTCAACGCAAAGCTCTGGTCTGTTCGATCGGTATATTCTGGAACAATCTCTTCGCGTGCTGCAGGTTTTCTCGAAAAACCCGTTTTTTTTTGTCCCTTAGCCCCCCGCCTCACTAAACTCCACGAGGAACTGAACTCTTTTTTTTTGTTTTTATTCTTCATTTGCGTCGTGTACCGTCAGCCGTGAGTCAATATTACGAAGTGGACGTAAACAAAGAGCCGGTGATCAAAGGCAATTCGGTCGTAATGAAATGCGGTATTCCGTCGTTTGTCGCCGATTTCGTTACCGTGGTGTCGTGGAACACTGATAATGGAGACGTCTATCACCCCGGGGTGGATTACGGTATATTTTCTACGATTCACGATCGTATAATATAACCACATATGGCTAGTGTGACGTCTAATTTTCCCCTCGATACACATTTTTTTTTTCTTTCATCATCCTACGTGTAACATCTTTTCGGGCGGTTAACGTAACCAGAGTGATTTTTTTTTTCGTTTTTCCCACGTACCCCCCGTATTATATACGTGTACACGTTATATTGTATTATACAGTCATCGAAGAACCGTACAGGAGCGAAGTGAACAACGAGTACGTCATACGGGGCAACTCGGTCGTGTTGAAGTGTAGCGTCCCGCCGTTTATCGTAGACTTCGTTACCGTGGTGTCGTGGCAAGACGAATCGGGAAACGTGTTTCAACCGTCTTCCGTCGACGGGAAAACCGTCGCGAACCAACCGAACGATGACGGTATATTGAAAGTTTAAAAAAAAACTTTGCGCAGCGTGAATGTCGATTCGAATATCCTTTTCTGTTCTATAACGCGGGATTGAAGTCAAATTTCTCCAATCTGTTTGTCCAAGATAAAATAAAATCGAATCACGCGCGTGACACACGGCTTAATATTTTTGTTAGTTATCGGAGAACCGTATCGAAGCGACGTTAGTCCGGAATACGCGATCAGGGGCAACTCCGTGTTGTTCAAATGCAGCATACCGCCCTTCGTGGCGGATTTCGTTACCGTCGTTTCTTGGATCGACGACGCCGGCAACAGTTACTTTAACGTCGATAGAAACGAAATCGCCGATTACGGTACAACACACGACGTTGTGTGGAGTTTTAATTTTTACTTTTTTTTTTTTGTATTCAGATATGTATCGAGTGATTGGTCTTCTCGCAGGTCTGTCGCACGTGGGACGTAGTGTCTATATTACATTTCTCTAACGGTAGGGAAAGAAAAATATGTTTGAACTCCGATCAATGGAGATTTCTCGTGCGATGAAATTCGAAAAGATAAAAAAAAAAAAATATAAACGTATCGCATTGTCTATTTACTCGGCGACTCGTTGAAATCGTTTTTTGGAAATCGTTTTTTTTTACAATAGATACCCGCAATTACTTATATTTATGACGTTACCAGATTGATCCAGATTAAATACTGCAAGTTAACCGCTATGTTCCACGTACGATAGCCAGCGGAAATAATTTTATCGACTTCTTAAAATCCACTAAAATCCCAAGCATATCCTTCGTCTCGATTCTGGATATTCGTCTCGTATATAAGTAGATACTCGATGCCATCGTTTGGGCGCACTACATCTGTTTGGAGTTCGACAAGAGTTACTCAATGTATTGTAAATGGTTACAAGTTACCGTTTAGACATGTTACTAGTTATTTATGTGTTACTAGTTACAGGTTGAGTCGTGTAACCAAGTTACGTTTAAAGTCACGTTGACAAGTAAAATAAATTCTTACATATTCGCATTTATTACGATCAAAATTTTTTTCAAAACAAAACTGTTGTTACACAGCATCTGCTAACATACGTTTATAGTTGTTAGAATCATACCTAACCCAAAGGCGTAATGTAGTATAGAGGTTGATTCGCAACAACGGGGAGCGCAATGAAACCTTTGCAGGTCGTGTTCAATGAAGATTTATAAAAAAAAAAAAAGACGAATCGTCCATAATCTCATGAAAATCGCTGAAAACCCGCTGTACAGATTAAATGCAAAATCAAAATAGATATATTTACAGATGAGTAAGGTTGATAATTTTTTTTTTGCTCTCGCATGAATAATGATTGATCAAAGTCACAGAAAGTCGAGTGACTATAGTCGTACCATAAAAAAAAAAAATCCTGTTTATACTGTTGTTCGAAACGCGTTAGCTTTTGTCCCGATTGTACGTTTTTTTTATCATGTACAGTGATACGAGAACCGTACAGGAGCGACGTCGGTCTAGAGTACGTTATTAGAGGCAATTCGGCGGTGTTTAAGTGCGACGTGCCGCCTTTCGTCGCCGATTTCGTGTCGGTCGTGTCGTGGCAAGACGACGCCGGAAACGTTTTCCCCTCGGCGTTGTCGACCCAATTCATAAACGGTATATCTATCTATCTCGCGAATTAGACCATATTTATATTATGACATACTTTGTGCGTGTGTGTGTGTGCGAATAGAGAGAGTAAACATAATGCGTCATAAAATATTATTCAATATCCATATATATTTGTGTGTGTGTTTTACGTTCGGTACGCGTTGTCACGGCCATCCCGCGAGCCCTTGTCGTTCCAAACGCGCAAATATCCAGTTGCGTCCGTTACATTTTTTTTTTAAAAACATTTTGAAACGTCGCGTCGGTCGTTCACATTTTTTAATCACTCGATTCGCCGCTAAAAAGTCTGTAAATTTACATTTTGTCTTATAACGTTATGCGCTACGGGTGTACACTACGTTTTTCTTCTTCTATTTTTTACGATCAGTGGTCACGCAAAACTATTTCGTCGAGGTAAACAACGAGCACGTGATCCGGGGCAATTCGGCCGCGGTAAAGTGCAGTATACCGTCGTTTGTGGCCGATTTCGTGTCCGTTTTCTCGTGGAACGATAACGCCGGCAACGAGTACTCGGTCCGAGGACGCGATTCGGCGGCCCAAGGTACATTCCTCGTCCCGAACGACGGCTGCAGACGCGTCTTCTTTCGACAAAACGGCCCACGAACGTACCTTTGATAAACTGCTGTTTCGGGGAAACGAAAAAATTGTTTAAAAATATTGTCGTTATCATTTTACGTTGGTCCATTGGCCTTTTTTTTCGTTGAAAATATTCCAACACGTTTTTCACGTCTTGTTGTTGACGTTCTTGTCGCTCTTGTTTTTTTTTTCAATCGTTTTATCCGTGTGTAATCGGTGAATTTCTTTTCCCCCGTCAAGTCGTCGCCCAGGACTACGCCTCGGAAGTGGTGACCGAGTACGTGATACGCGGTAACGCGGCCATACTCAAGTGCACCATCCCTTCTTTCGTCACAGATTTCGTATTCGTCAATTCTTGGATTTCCTCCGACGGCCAAGAATACGTTTCGCACGACGGCGGTCACGGTAGGTCGCGGCGGTATATGTGTTATATCCTTCCACTCATCCCTCATACCCGGAAACGTAAACCGCGTTTAAAAAAAAAAAGATCGTTGCTCTCGTGAAACTAGATTTTTGGAATACCTTTTACGTTTTGTTAGTTTTTTTTTTTTTTTTGGAAAAGTTCTGCGCTGAAAATATTTTTCTGCAAATTTGTGCGTTGAATCCCTACGAACGCATAGAAACGAAATTTTTTTAGATGTTCGTTTCCAGACGGTGTAGTCGATAGGACGTATATATTGTTTTTTAATTTTGCAGTCGTGATGCAAAATTACGTCACCGGAGCCGAGGACGAATACGTGATACTCGGAAACACCGCGGTAGTTAAATGCAAAGTGCCGAGTTTCGTGGCCGATTTCGTTTCAGTAGAATCTTGGACTTCTTCTGACGGCCGCGAATACCGTCATTCGGACGAAGGATACGGTAGGCTCGAGGCGCACGAATAACGACGGGTCTGAGACGGCGTGGTAAATTCCTCTGGTCTGTTAAAATCCTTCCTCGACAAGCTCTTAAATACTATGGAACGTTTTCGATCAAACGGATTTCGGGTAGGGGTGTTATTTTTTGTCGCGAATGGATTAAAAAACACGACTTTAGAATCGATTGTTTACCTATTCCTCTTGGATTACAATAATTTAAAAGCAATTTTATACGTTTAAGGGTAGGTACACGTTATATGTTTTTTATATTAAGGCGCGTCCCGTTCGGTTTTGTTTGTGATACTTCGGTCCTTATGTTTTGAATATTTCATTTATTTTACTGTCTGTATCACAGTGGTAAATCAAAACTACGAGTCCGAGTTGATGCCGACGGAGTACGTCATTCGGGGGAACTCCGCTATTATGAAGTGCAACGTGCCGTCTTTCGTGGCAGATTTCATCACCGTCGAAGCTTGGGTCACTAGCGACGGTCAAACGTTTTCTAGGGGTTCGGTCGAAAGTGGTAAACGAATCGAAACGAAAAAAACGACAACCATGAACGAACGACACGAAATATGAGACTCCTGATGATCCAAAAGTCCGAAATACCAACGTTTTTAGAATTCCAAGAGCCAAATACGAGTGAAATAACGCGGAATCTTTTTTAGATTACTCGCATATCGTGGTGACGGCAAATCTTCTCTGAATTCGCCGGACGAAATATAAGTCGAAATTCGGTACGCGGCGCGTAGAGTTTATTAGTAGTTAGGTGACCAAACTACGTATGTGTAGACTTTGAAAATTTCTCAAATGTGCCACGTGACATATTATCTAATTATAGGGCTTGTAATTTCAAATCAATTTGTTTTTTTTTTCAAATTTTAGAACGTTCCGAGAGATATTAAAGAAAATTTCTTCGGAGATTTACCGTTGCCGCCCTCCTTATTTCGGAAACTCTTTGGCGAAATATTTTGAGTACAAAAAATCGGGTCTCACAAGGAGAATTTAACCAAGCTAATAGCCTCAGTATTAAAGATCTCGCGGGAATGAACCAAAAACTAAGGAAGTTTTTCCCGTAAAAGTATATAGCCTTAATGTTTCGGTTGATTCTCGTGAAAGACTTGGAATTTTCACTTATTACCCTCGAATATGATAAAACCTGTGTTTGGATTTTAAATGTGTGTGGTTTTAGAACGGTACCTTCGAAACGCTCTCCATTGTCTGATCTTTTGTTTTTTGTAAAAAATTCGTCGAGGCCCGACTGTTGCCTATTTGTCGATAGCGTCTCGTTTTTTTTTTTTTTTTGTCCACAGTTGTGATGCAAAACTACATCACCGAAGCCGAAAACGAATACGTGATACGCGGTAACTCGGCCGTGGTCAAGTGCAAAATCCCGAGTTTCGTCGCCGATTTCGTTTCGGTAGACGCTTGGATAGACGACAGCGATACTGCGTACACGTTGTTCAACACGAATAATGACAATAATAATAATTATTATCATCGTAAGAGCACATCTCTGCGCACGGCTGTATAAGTTACCTGCGAACATCATTCGTATCGAAACGTGCCATTCCGTTGTTCATTCGAAATAATATTTACTCCCACGTATACACCTATTTAGGTTCGAAATTAGTTAAGTGTTCTGTTCTGTTCTGTTTTTCTCCACTTTAATTCAATTCTTGGACGTGGCTATAGTCATGGGAATTAATAACCATCTTTTTTTCCGATATTTTTTAATTCGACAGTCGTTCATCAAGCTTACGAAGCTGAGGCCGATAACGAGTACGTCATCAATGGCAACAGCGCTATAATGAAATGCGAAATACCCAGTTTCGTCGCCGACTTTGTCTCGGTCGCTCATTGGATAGATTCGTTCGGAAAAACTTACCACCGCGATAGCGATTACGGTACATACTACAGCTGATGTTGTTGTTGTGTCAACTCCGCGACGTGTCGATTCATCTTTTCATCCTTTTTATTTTGTTTTTCCGGTCGTCAATTAACCCGAACCATCGTTTTTTTTTTTTAGCCTAGCACTCTGATATTATATATCGGTTGATAGTATACGAACGTTAACAATATTGTGTTATACTTGTTTACGAAGATAATCCAAAACGGTTTGTTTTTTTTTTCTCAGTGGTAAATCAATTTTACCAGAGCAGAGTTATCGACGAGTACGTGCTTCTAGGGAATTCCGTAGTTTTGAAGTGTCTCGTGCCAAGTTTTGTCGCAGACTTTGTCCAAGTTTTGGGATGGGCGGACGATAACGGGAACGATATCGGTTCGACCGTCGACAAACAGGGTACATCTACACAGTATACGTTTTAAGCGTGATCTGCCGGCACTCGAATACTTTCGCAAAAGCGTGTTTTGAAATATGGCGAATTCCTATCCAACACTCGCGTTTACGACCAAATATTTCGCTGTCGAACAAAAAAAAAATAGAAAAAAAAAAGAGTCTTAAATCAATCGTCCCGTATACGCTTTGTTGTTTCGTTTAGTCGTCGAACAATCGTATCAGCTCCGCGTAAACGACGAGTTCGTGTTGAAAGGGAACACAGCGGTGCTGAAATGCATTGTGCCCAGCTTCATGGGAGACTTTCTCGAGATCGTAGAATGGGTGTCCGAGTCCGGAGAATCTTTCGTTGTCGATCAGTCCGAAATGGGTTTGTGCCGTCGCCGTATTTTTTTTTTTTTTTTGTTCTCGTACGATTATAATGTGTATGACAGTTATTATTTCCCGTCCGTCGTCCTGAAAAAAAAAAAGAAATTCTCTATTATTTTACTGCAGCATTGTCGCGTTTTGACGTTCTCGACGATTTTTCAGCCGTGGCCCAGTATTACGAAGCCCAAGTTTACGACATGTTCGTGATCAGAGGGAACACGGCCATTTTCAAATGTTCGGTGCCCTCTTTCGTGTCCGATTACGTATACGTCGAGTCGTGGGAGGCTACAAACGGCGACAAGTATTTTATGCCAAACACCGCTGACTACGGTACAGATATTGTAGAAAAAAAATTCGTATGCGTTACAAATGCCGGGGAACGATCGAGTTTGCATACGAATGAGATTCCCGTCGTCACTGTGTTATATACGTATACGAGCCATTATTATTCCTTTTCTATAGTTTTATTTCAGCGACAAGGTTTTTTTTTTTTAATTTTAACGTAAAACACGTTGTCACGATCCGATTAAAAATACCGAATTTATCATATTTATTTCAGCTGTGAATCAGTTTTACGAAGCGATCCTTTACGACATGTACGTCATCAGAGGCAATACCGCGATTTTTAAATGCATCGTCCCGTCGTTTGTAGCCGATTACGTGTCCGTCGTTTCTTGGGAAGACACCGCGGGAAACGAGTACTCCGCGTCGCCGGGGAACGAGGATTTTTTTTTCGGTATAATATAACATACGCGTTTGTCGCGTTTTCCCTTTTGTTCGACTGAAATCCGTATGTGGTACCTTCCCGCGTTGAAAAATGTAACACAATATTGTACTGTATAGAATCACAACGATTGTTTTTGTTTCAATAAGGTATTTTACGACCTGGCTACATCATCTTTTGGTTTTTCGAATCGTTAAAATGTTGCGAATTCTGTTTTTTAAACCTATAACCAGGCGTGCAATGCATTCTGCTGCTTGCAAGTGTTGAGCGGAGCGAGTTTTAAAGAAATTCCGAATTTCAGGCTCGGTTCTTTGGGAAAAAGTCGACGTTTGCCTCTGGAGTCCCCCCGGGTAATCTCATAGCAGTGGTTGTTCCGTTTCGATTGTTGACGTATAATATATTATGCTCATCAGTAACCAATCGTGTTTGGTTTTTCCTTTTTTGAAACCACCGGATGGCCCGCACGCGCGTGCGAAATCCGACAGTTATTTCAGAACTTTTAGAACGTTTTTTTCTCGACGTCCATTTTTCTCTTTCGGCGATTATTCCTCCGTGACTGATCCGATTTTCGCCGTTTCAGATTCATACCTTCCCATGGATATGTTCTACAATCGTACCAAATTTGAAGTGAATCGGTCTAGTCGTTTAGAAGTATATATATATATGGTTACAACCGAACTACCCGACTCGTCTGAGATAGAACTACGCTCGATTATTATGCGATTCGCAGCGGAATTTTACGCGGGAGCTCCGGTTCCGTTTGGGTTTCAGTTTTTCGAGTGTAGTATGGGTGTAGTACTCGATGTCGTTGAAAAGCACAAATCTTTCTGTCGGCGTAATCGTTGAATTTTTTGTTTTTTTTGGTCGTTTTCCAGTGGTCAATCAGCTCTATACGGTTAACGTAATGGACGAATCCGTTCTTCGCGGAAACGCCGCGCTGTTGAAATGTCACATCCCTAGTTTTGTCGCCGATTACGTGTTTGTGTCCGGTTGGGCCTCGGACGGCGGTGACGAGTATTCAGTATTGAGTGATCGAGCGGCCCACGGTATATACGGTGGAAATTCAATTAATATTTTTATAGCGTTTCCTGTACCACCCATACGTTCCTAGTCGTTTTCGTCGTGTTTAGAAAAAAAAAAGAAAAAAAAAGAGTCGGTCGATCTGGTCCCGAGGAGTAGTATAAACGAGGCAAGGGTACGTTGCGGGGTTCCTTTTTTTCCTAAACGTTTTTTTCATTCATTTTTGTTCCCATCCGACGTTCCTCTGAATCCCGTATGAATGTGACGAATGAATGTGTTACGTAGTTTTGTATAGTTGACGCTGGACAATAATCGACGAATTCATGCTCGACAAAATAATTTGTCGTGACCACAAACAGCTCACTAATTATTGTAATTCTAATGAAATTCATACTTTTGATTGAATTATTATAAAAAAAAATACAACTCATCAAATTCAATTGTTGTCCAGTCGTTAAACGATGCTTTTGCCGCAATATTAAAAACTAAAATCGATGTGAAATCATAATCATACTATGTATAACAAATTAAATGTTAACTGTATAATTGAATTAATAACCATATTTTTTTTTTTTTTTTTTTTTATGATTTGACATCGATCATCAGAGATTTCATAGAGTTCACGGACTGTTTTATTATTCGCTTCATTTACAATATCGGTCTTGATTTTTTTTCCCGACGTTTTCGAATCGTTTCAGAGTCAATTTTTAAAGTCGCGGTCATTAGCAGCCACGCTTTAAGTAGTGACTTTGGCTCGGACACCGTAACACGAGGCTGGAACGTCAGAAAACAAATAAAGACACACGTTTTGCTTTGAACCAAACAAACATGATCGCATATTTAGATTCATTATTGTTTGCAAATTTTACGTTAAACATTTTTTACTCCGCGATGAATTAAATTTAAATTAAGAATTTTGAAATCTCTGGTCTTTTTTTTTTTTTTCTACTCTACGCTTTTGCGAAAATAACTTAACGTACACGGAGAAATACTAATATGAATTTTTGTAAACTTTAAAGACGGTAAATACTTGGTGTTACCTTCCGGCGAATTGCACATTCGTGACGTGACTCCCGAGGATGGAACCAAGTCTTATCAATGCCGGACTAAACACCGGTTAACCGGAGAGACGAGACTTAGCGCCACCAAAGGACGATTGGTTATTACAGGTTAGTAAACGGGACACTGCATTATTTCTTTCGTTAAAAAAAATATATTGGTATTTAAAATAATATTATTGCGTATGGTCAAATAAAATGATTTTAAAACTTTTGAGACGATACGATTAATATTTTGTTCAAGACGTTTAAACTTTAATCATTCACGGTGAACAAATCATAATTCGTATTCAGTGAAAACCATAAAAGTGACTGATTTTTAATGTGAATTATTTTGTTTTTTTTCTTATTTATTTCTAATAATGTATAATGTTATTATTTTACCAATATATTGTATTAATAATCATACGATACGCTGCCAATAGTAAAATTATTATTTATTGCCTAAATTTTACCGTTCACGTTACAAACAGTAACAAAAACTCATAATTCAATAGTTTTAGGAATTTTTTCGTCTTGTATCTAAATTGTTCGCACGATATTTAGTCAACACGATTATACATTTTTCGTTACAAGTTTTAATTTTATTATTGGGCAGATTGAAAATTAACACTTTAATGATGAGATCGATGGTGCGCAATTTTCACAGTACAATAAAAGTTTACCATCAAAAACGTATGGTCATGTTCAGCACGAGAATTATAAATAATATATTATTTTTATCATCGTGTTATTAATTTCTGACTTTCAAAAAGAAATGCACCATCGATCTAAATGAAAAATTTTATTAATTTGATTTTGTATTTTATTTATTTATTTATTATATGTACTTAAACGCACATTTTTCAGTTTTAACAAATTTTGATGAAGTTACGTAGAAACTTAACCACGTATTTTTACCGTATTTACTAGTATTCTTGTGTTTTATGTTTTTATTTACTGAATCAAATTAAAATTACTAAATCAGTTGTATATTTTACATTGTTCCTGGAAAAAAAAAAAAAAAAATTAATATTTTTTTATAAATAATCACACTGTAAAATGTGCGTTTAAAAATGAAGCCTGAATGTTGGGATAGGGTACCCCTGCGACACATTAAAGCACAAGTCACCGAAGTATATTCGAACTCATTTATTACGTGTTTTTTTTAAAATTTACCTCTTTAGGCATTCCTAACTCGTGATTCATACTATTATTTTGACTGTAGAACATTCTTTGTCACTTCTTAGACCCCGTCGGTAGTTCATCTCCGAAATTCGCTTCTCTGGAAACTGGTAAAAGTTATCAGTTCAGATCTGGACAGAGCTTTGTGTTAACTTGTTCCGCTCAAAGTCATCCAGTACCGACGTACAGGTAAGGACCAGAATTTTAGTAGAAATACATAATTTCACGTTCAAATCGCATCGGTTACTGGTTTGGGAATAAAAACAGTTTTTAGCACATCATCGATACCGATTTGTTTTGCCAACTGATGTAGGTACTGCCCCTAAAACTTTTACGTAAACGTTTAATTGTTATTTATACGTTGTTCGCGTATGATATTATGTGTATGACTTATACGTAATTTTATTTTAGATCCTATTACTAGTATAGCTCCGAAATTCTCGTCTACAACGAACATCCAAGGATTTAAAACTCAACTTTATAGTTCGTTCGATATGCTCTGTCCTGCACAAGGGTACCCTGTACCAAAATCAAGGTGGGTAGGATGTAATTAAAATTTTAAAAATAAAGCGAAACCTTTCTTGTTTAAAAAAAAAAAAAAACAAAACAAACAAACAGAGCCGGTAAGTTCGACAGCGCCTAAATTTCCACTGATGGCAGAGTCCTTCAAATCAAGATCGTTACAAAACGTAAATATGCTGTGTCCGGCACAAGGGTATCCGGTTCCCACGTATAGGTACATATAGTGATCGAATTTTGAAATAATTTACAATATTTTAGTTTCAATAACCGTTTAACGTAATTGAGCCAGTCTCGAGCTTTAATGACACGGGCAGAGGTTATTTTTTGCCCAAACATCATAAGTCGTCTGACGTTTAAAATGTGAAAATAATTCCATTTTTTCATGTTTTTTTTTGGTTCGAATACAGAACCTATCGGTTTGAAAGCTCCAAGTTTTCCGTCCGAAGCGAAATCGGTATCTTACGTGAAAAAAACGGACCAGACTATTAGTTTATTGTGTTTGGCACAGGGATACGGTGTTCCGACATTCAGGTAAAATGTTTTGTCGATTAAATCTAAACATTTTTTTGGGGGGTCACCAGAACCCGTAGGATTCAAGTCTCCGACGTTTCCGTCTTCTTCGAAATCCAGTTGGTTCGTTAAAAATTTGTCTGAACATCTATCTTTGCTTTGCTCGGCGCAAGGGTACCCGGTCCCAGAATACAGGTAAAATAAATTTCCGTATAAACAATTATTTTGAATATGAGCTTTTAAAACGACCGTAAAATGCCGTGCAGTACGAACGTGCGAAACATCTAGAATTTTGTTTGATTATGCGGAAGTAAAATTCAATTCCTCTTCCAGAACCGTTTAGTCTTAAAGCGCCCACGTTTCCGTCCGAGGATGAAATGTCCAGATTCAAGAAAAAAAGCTTCCATAGTATAAATCTACTTTGCGAAGCTCAAGGCTATCCCATCCCTTCATTCAGGTACGGTTAGGCCACTTTCAGTAATCGTATTTTTGGCTTCGTTTGTGTATAGAACCAGTAGGCTATAAGTCTCCAGCATTTTCATCCGACGCGGAAAGTGCGAGGTTTAGGAAACGGTCTGGTAACGATTTGTCTGTGTTGTGTTTGGCACAAGGGTACCCTGCCCCGAGTTTCAGGTGAGATTATTCCACAATGTTATACTACATCTTGATCGTTTTTTTTTTTTGCTCAACCGATTAAAATAAATTTCCTTTTTACCGTAAGTTCTAAAGAAAACCAATTCCTTATTCTGACATTTTGGCTAAATATTAAAAAAAACATTTTAACTTCCATTTCTCTATTGTGTCGTTTTTCTTACTAATTTTATTCTAGATCCTGTCGGCATAAAATCGCCCACGTTCTCGTCCGATTTTAAAGGTACAATATTTAACCGACGGGCAAAAACCGATATTGTTTTACTGTGTCAATCACAAGGCTATCCGGTTCCCGAGCATAGGTGAGAAACCGTTCCAATTATATAGCTCCGTGTAGAAAATCACCATGTTTAAATCGATTGTACCCGATATGATAGTCGCAAGGGTGAATCTCGTATACTGACATTTAGGTTGAGTTGCGAAATGTATTGAATGTATTCATGAATGTACATAATTTTCAGAACCTGTGGGTTATAAAGCACCGACACTGTCGTCAGATTTTTCTAGTACTGGGTTGAAAAAACGAGTAAACGGTCCAATCGTTCTGTTATGTCAATCCCAAGGATATCCTGTACCCGATTTTAGGTGAGGTGCTACGAGAAAAACGTACAATTTTAGGGCTTTGTCGTAGTTACTTTCCGTCCGTTTTATTATTTCACTCGGATAAACGTCTCGCCGAAAAAAATCAATTTTTTCTTCCATTTTCGCCGGCTTTGTTCCCAACATTCAGAGTTCGATTTTAATTTATGAACGTACGTAAACATTTCAATAGCTATTTGTGACAAGATGTTTTCGTTTAGAACCCGTTGGATTCAAATCCCCCACTCTATCGTCGGATTTTGAAGGTACTCGTTTGCGAAAAAGCTCTAAGAACGCCATTGTTTTACTGTGTCAATCTCAGGGATACCCGGTCCCGGAATTCAGGTGAGACGTTGCGAAACTGATTTCGGTGAGACGTTTTTTTTTTTTAGAACCGGTCGGTTTAAAATCTCCCGCGTTTTCCTCCAAATCAGAAACGTACAGATATAGGATGAAGTCACTCGCTGACCTGAATTTGTTGTGCGACGCGCAAGGCTACCCCGTTCCGGCGTTCAGGTTGGAAACGAATTCACGTTATAATAACATTTAGTTTGACATGTTTTATTCCCGTACCCGTGTGTAGAACCCGTCGGAGTCAAAGCTCCTTCGCTATCGTCGGACGTAAAACGTAGTTGGATAGAAAGACAAATCGGAAAGGGGATCGGTCTGCTGTGCCTGGCCCAAGGTTCCCCCGTCCCTTTATCTCGGTAAGACGCCGTAGTCACAAGAGTTAAACAATTTTTTTTTTGTTTTTTTACAATATTTTAACATTGTGGAATAACGTTAGGCACGTGCTATACGTACTTACTTTCACGTCGTACAATATTTCCGTTTTTTTAGACACTGTAGGTGTTAAAGCGCCGTCCGCGCCGGACGACAAAAGCAGAACGATCGTCCGTCGTTCCGAGCAGTACATAACGCTCTTTTGTCAGACCCAGGCTTTTCCCGTCCCGTCTTTCAGGTCGGTGAAATAAAATAAAAATCGTCTCCATTCCCTCTCCCGACCCAACGCGAACAGTGAAATAATGGCGATAATCAAAGTAAAACAGCCGTAGTCCGAGCCAAAAAAAATCCAAAACATTTCACATACCTGTATATAACGATTAGAGTAAGCTTCAATGTTGTACGTATACCGTACACCTCCTAATGAAACGGATTTTTTTTGATGCGTACGTACGATATGCAGAACCTTTCGGCGCCAAACCGCCGTCGGTGGCTTTGGACGAAAAGAACCGTTTCGCTTTTCGCCACGCCAACGAAGACGTGTCGCTGTGGTGTCAGCTGCAGGCGTACCCTATACCCGCATACAGGTGCGTCAGGTTGAAAAACCGTCGTTTTGCGAAAAAAAAAACAAAAAATTGTGTCCAAATAAATCGTTCACAGAACCCGTCGGCGTTAAAAAACCAACGTTCGCGAGCGACGATAAAATCCATTCGTTCGAACGAGTCGAGCACAACGCCGTAGCGCTCTCGTGCGAAGTTCAAGCGCACCCGATAGCGACCGTACGGTACGACGACGATCGTATATATTTTGTGTAGGCTAACTACGCCGACTACTGTCGTCCTGTCGGTATCCCATAAAATTCGTATGAAAAACGTATTTTTACCCGGAGGCCGTAAAATTCCGGAAAATAATCGGGGAAAATGGAAAATCAATAGAAATCCCGGACTGCGAGATTTTCGTTTTTTTTTGATACTGCGGTTATGAACGTCGCACCGGTCCACGTCGTTCGATTCGCGCTTAAAAACTAGAACACAATCGCGTTGGCGGAGTTAATGGCAATGAAATGTGGCGTCATGAAAAAACGTCAAACGACTTTGACATATTAATACGTATTTTTTCGAAATTTGTAAAAACTTTTAAGCGCAAAATAATGCCAATTTTTTCAGGCGAATCACGCGCCTATGGGATATAGACCGCGTTCTTGGATTCCGGGCGTATGATACCTTCCGGCGCAATACAGAAGAATAAATTCCGGAATTTTACGGTCCTGGATACTTATGTTCCGGATTATTATAGCCCTCCGTCCTATTGACTAATTGATATTCAGATGCGAGCTGTTCGCGTATCGTTAACACTTAAAATAATACGTATAGTACTTGTAAAAAGCGTCGTTTGAAAAACATAAATTGCAGATATTTTCTCTTCCGCGGATTAGCGGGGTTTTTTTTTTATTTTAAATTACGCGCCGCTCGCCTCGTTCGAAGTGTAATAGACGAATAATAAAGATATTATTCTATTTGTACGCGACGCATCTGATCGCGAAAATACTTTTTTTACAACAAAGGTTTATACTTTGAAATCGATGTCACATTATATTAAGGCGATTACGGTTTCCCCTCCAGTATTTTAGTGGGTAAATATTATAATTTGTTTGAAATTAATTTGTGTATACGATGGTAACGCTTTACTTTTTTTCGTTTTTTCAAAACACTTACCGTAAATTTTTTCCTATTGTTTTGTTTCAAACGGAATTCAGAACCGATCGGAATGAAATCTCCTAGTTTTTCGACGGATACCAAAATTTCGGCGTATGTTCGTTCTCAAAATTCTCACATTGGTCTACAATGTCAAGCTCAAGGTTTCCCGATCCCCAATTTTCGGTAAATATCTACGCTCAAGTGCGGTAATCGAGTAATAATATAGTTAAACTGTACCGAAATAAGCGTTTGGTGAATAAAAGTGGGGGTACAGCTCGATAGATATTTAAAAGGTGTTCCACTACTTGCAAATTCTTACCGTATAAAATGTATAAAAGAAAAAAAATTTTCCCTGAATTTAATGTTCAAAGCGTAAACGAATATTTTATAAAACTCAATATTTACACAAATTAAAATAACTTTGTGGATATTTTTGGCGTACAACTGCAGCAAATGAGTATTTGAAAAACACGTTACGTTCGTGCGATGTACAGGCCACTGAATAATCTTTAAAATGATTCATTCGATTTCAAATGATTACATAATTTTTTTTTTTTTTCATAGGTCTAGAACAATATGTTGTACATTTACATTTAAAGAAAAATACGTCAAGTTTAATTTTATTTACCTATAAATGTTCTTCTGTGTAAGCTTGTTTGTTTGGTGGTCACACGAATAACATCCAGTCGGTGTTCAAATTCTTTCCATACTTCGAGCAGCATATCTTTTGTAATTGACTTCATGGCTGTTGTTATTCGATTTTTCAATTCATCTAGGGTTGATGGCAATGGTGGTATTATCACTTGGCGTGTGAGATCCGGCGATCTAGGAGGTCAGCTATTTTTAATCGGATGAATCATATTGAACAACCCTGTATACATGCATTTTCTTTTTGTCAAAACTACACATCACAGTCCGTTTTATCGAATAATTTAATACCTATACTGAACACGTTCGTGTAAAGTTCGAGTTTTATTGTTATCGTTATTTAATTTGTACCGAGGCGCTCATAAATTGATGTTGCGGTCAGTGTACAATACCAAACGATTAATCAAACGATCGGGGTTCAAGGGTGCGCTATTTCGAAGTGTATTTTATAACACCTATATACGTAGACGAAAGGTTATGTTTTATGTACGGATCGTACTTTGGCTTTTGAAAAATAAATTTACGATTCCGCTGTATAGTAGTAACAAACAAATCTATAGTCGATACGGCGATAGTGTGACTCATCGCGACGACGTCGTAATAATATTGTGGTTGATTTTAGAAAACACGTCCCCGGCAATACCTGAACAAATCGATCGACAGTAATTGCAGATCGGTTTTATAAATTATGTCGAATCATTTTTTAATACTTCGAAATCCAAACGAATCTTTATAAACGTATCGGCGTTCAAATGTACTAAAATTAATATACAATATTACGTGTTCAAAACTTTTATACGTGTCGTCTTTCCTTTTACGAATATTTTTGATGATATTAACGCCAAATCGGCGAGGAACTAGCCAATTGTTTTATAGACGTTCAAAATCATAAGAAAAAGTAAATTCAAATTGTTTTAATCGTTCGGTGTCCAAAAAACGGTTATCAGATGCAAACTTGGGAAATTTTATTTGTACATAAAAGTACATTTAAAAAACAATCATTTCCTCCTACCAACTGCGTTTTATCAACTATATATTTCTACAGTAAACATATGTTTAATCCACAAACTGAATATTGTCTTCCCTTTTGGTGTTCACGTATGAAATGCAAACGACGTCGGATCACGGAACTCTGGTACGAAAAATGGATATAAAACGAATTTTTGGACCGTTTTTGTTTTTTTGTTTTTCTTTGACCACTTTTTCTAGTAGAAAAAATGCTACGATTTTAACGTATGATACCTCAAAGTATAGATAATTGATCCGAGACGGCACTTTATTTATATCGTATTTTCGAAGGCAATGATTTATCGTTGCTTTCAGATATTAAATAATGCGTTCAAACCACAACTCTAAACTAATGACCCACCCAAAGCGTAGGCGTTACTCCGTTAAACTACCCACGTGACCTAGAGTGATCTCGACTTTTTCTTTTTACTTTCAACTACTATGTATTGTTACACGACGTACAGACTAATAACTACTTTTTTCATTATTTCACATTATACTTGTTTACAGTCAATATAATGTAAGACATTGGCTGAAATCGGACAAAGACAATATGCGATTTATTCTCGGAAAAATTGTTTTAAATAGTAAATATAGTGGAAATTTTTACTGCAAAATGTACCTGTTTACATTCGTTTCCACTTTTTGAATAATAGAAGAATGTCTCGTTTAGTCACCAGAGCCGCGAAACTTTGCGCTCGTTGTTCGATTATTATGTTCGCATATTATATCTACGCGTGTACGAAATACTTCATACCATGCAATTTTTATTTTGGAGTATTTAAAATTCAAAACTTTTGCTCCCCTTGAAACGTTTGACCGAGAATCGAAAAACACGTTTTCTTTTTTAGCAATACTTCGCTGGATAGATTTTACGATTATCCGCAAAGTCTGATCGTTCGTACCTATATCAACCGTAATGTATATAGTGCGTATTTGATGCGTATAATCATTGTTTAGGTATATAAAAACATTACTCAAAGACGGTTTTTTCACACGTACACACTCAAATCAACCATAAACATTTTTGTGCCGCGTTCGTTTTGAATCTGCTAAAAACTAATCGTACTCATATTTTTGAAATATATTTCACGAGGAGTTTCAGATAAGTAAATTTCGTAGGGTTTATAGGAACCCCCCGCCCAATAGTTGTTGTGTATACAAGCGAACTAAACCGAAAAAACGGTTTTGTTGAACAGATCCAATAGGAACGGTAGTTCCGAGAGTACCGACGAAGGCAAAGTTTGACCACGTCGATGGGGTTTTCGAACGAAATGTCGTGTTGTTGTGTGAGACTCAAGGTCATCCGGTACCTGTTTTCAGGTAGATTTACGTCTTAAACACGCATCACACTAACTATAATTTCATAATACTCGTTATGTACATAATAATATACTAACTTAACATTTATTTACATTTTAAGAGAACTCGACGGGCTCGGGGTGATATTCGGGCTTCATTAATATGTAAAAATTAAAAATACCACCGATTTAACGACTAAAATCGTTCCGTCGCGTTCCGCAGACAGCGAGAAGAAAAAAATTCCTGAAACATTATTCCGAAGCGTTTTTTTTTTTTTTGGGAATTTTCGTCTTTTGTGCTGTCCGGAAACCTAATTTCCCTATCCCCATAATATTGTGCATGTTATTGCTGCTATACATTGTACATACGTATACAGATCCCCAAACCAGTATTTCGCCGAAAATTAGAAAGGAAGAGCTAGCCGTCTTGATCGGGAAACCGTTTGCGGTCGAGTCTCACGTGTCCATGGTTTGCTCTGCTCAGGGATACCCAGCCCCTTATTTTCGGTACGTAGATCTGCAGTGTGCTTCATCGAAAATTAAATTGCCATCACTATTCAACATCTTTCTTTTAACCGTATAACATTTTATGATCGAGTCGATTCGGTTCGAACGGTCTTGGTGGAAACCGCTCGGGGAAAATTATTCTATCCGAACATTTGGTGTACTTACATAAAAGTCAACGATTCTCGCGGTCGTTTTATCCGACGTTTCGGTTTCGTTTGAAACAAAACGATTGAAACGAAATGTGTGTTCGATGCGTGTTAACAGAGCCGATGGGAAATCTGTCACCGAAAGTTTCCGGTGAAAAATACGAGGGCGGAAAACTGATCACTTCTGCTAGTAAAAAAACCGTTCATATCGCTTGCAACGCGATAGGGTTCCCCGTTCCCGCGTATAGGTATGTGTGCTGGTGACGCCTACTGTGAACTATTAATATGTTTGGTAAATTATTCCAATTAATCGCGATAATAGCGACCGGAGAGAGTTTGTAGAGTTTTCAAAAAAAAAAAAATATGTGTTTAAACGTGTTTGGTCGGTAGTCTTTCGGTTTCCCCCGACCCTATCCCACAAACTGATGACTCGCGGTTTTCATAATACGCGAAAAAAAAAAGAAGAAAAACAAAATAAAATGAAAAGAAAAAAATGACAATTTACAGAACCGCACTCGAATATCGCCGGTAAAGTGTCCAAAGAACGTTTCGAAGGCAATCGTTTTATCGCTAACGGTCCGGCAGTGCTTTTGTGCCCCGGCCAAGGTTTTCCTATTCCCAGATACGAGTAAGTTGTGTTCGGCCTCTCGATACTGCAGGTCCAAACTATTTGCTGCTACCTACTAATATAACATCGTCATCATAAGTTCTGTACGATTTGTCGCAAAATATTTCAACGGTAAAAATATAACGTAATTGTTTTTAGAACCCACTGGAACGATTCGCGCGAAAATTCTTAGTAAAGCAATCGAATTCAAAGAAGTTAGCGTCGGGTCCGATTCCGCGGTGCTTTGTCCCACCCAAGGATATCCGATTCCCAAATCCAGGTAGCGTGCGACGGATGCGTTTTGATGTACCGCAAACAAAACGTTGTATTAGACATTGTTTGAAAAAATCGAAATAAATCGTTATCTAATTGAAACAAAATAACATCAACTTTAGTTCGAGATTAAGAACGAAAAAAAAAAAAAAACTGTTTAAAAATTTAGCACATTATATAAATCGGTTATCACACCCGAATTGGTTTTATTTTTTCCATACGTTCTCCAATGATTACGATTTTTCGATTTCCAATAAATTCGTTTTTCGCGACTGTACGGTTTCGCTATTATTTATTTACAATTTCGTAATTATTACGTCATCGCGTTTTTTACGTATTTCGTTTCCTAAACAAACACCGAACGCATTAAACCAAACATGCTTGTATATATTGTTCTAATATAAATTATTAACAAATTTACCCGTTTAAACGAATCTGCTATAATATTCGTTTGTTTATTCGAACTTACGTCGATGATATATACCCTTTATATCGAATATTAACAAATTAAACGATTTTTCATTAATTTTGAATAACTGTTATAATATTTAAACACCGTAACAAATATCCTCCGGTAATATGTTTATTCTAACGACCCGTTATTAACGCAAGTACACCCTTATAAATAACGCACACTAGGCTGTCCCTTTTTACTATAAATATTGAGAAGTTTGACTCTGAAATTTTTTAAAAATTTTAAATTATCAACTTTTTTTTTATTTTACTAACGATCAACAATTTACCGAACGTCATACGTGGTGTATTATCATATAGATGAATTAATTATTTTACGTGTTAAATAACTATGGAGAGTCAGACTTCTAAAATGTGCAGCGACCATGGACACGAAATTTGACTATAACGAGCGTACTTATGCACAGGTGGTACAAGTTTCTCGAAGGCACCACCAAAAAACAAGCGGTGACGCTGGACGACAGAATAAAACAAGTTTCCGGAACTTTGATAATCCGCGAAGCCAAAGTAGACGATTCCGGCAAGTACTTATGCGTCGTCAACAATTCGGTTGGCGGCGAGAGCGTCGAAACCGTACTTACAGTTACTGGTAAGTATAATATATTAGTTAAAACAGTTATTTTTCGCTGCAGGTGGTTTCCGAAAAAATATTAAAAATCTACGTAACGGTAGAATTGGTCACTCTGAATTGTACGATGCAAATGCAGGTTTGAACTCGCGATATCGTTTATTTTTATGTTTTCACAAGACGATTTTCGAAAAACGTTTATTTTTAAAAAAATCAATAATAGTCGAAATACCGAAATCATGACGCTCGGTATGTTCGATCGATTTCAACCGGATAAATAAAATCTGCACGAAGAATTTCATTTGTTTGAAAAACCGTCTTGTGAAAAACACTGTTTCGCTTTTAACTTAACTCAATATGATACCCCACCCGAAAAATCGCAATTACGGGAGTACAAAATGACGTTTTTAAAAATTTCCGATTTACTGGCATGATCCAAAACGCGGGTACGCTATTAAAACAATGATCTCTAAATTCTATACTACGTGTTTGAGATTATCACGCGTTTAGAACCGTTTTCAGAACGAAATATGCGTCTGAGAATCCAGAGCGACCATTTTAAGGGAATTCAACTCCTCTTCGGTTCAGCTAAATCGACTAAAACGCGGAAGACATCGATAGAAATTTTGATTCTAAAAAAAGTTTTCGATTTTATTCGATGTGTTTACTAGTGATTGAGCTACTACAGTGAGCTGTATGACGTAGTCATAATGTACCGCATCATAATAACGTTTTTAATTCTCGTCTAGAGACCGAAAAGCGGGACAATGTTCCGAGTTGTTGGGTCGTGCATATTGTGAAAAAAGGTTTTTGAAATTGGCCAAAACGTCTTCTTGCGGGATCGAAAACAGTATTCTTCGTAACATTTGAAAACTTCTTAAAGTAATTCAAAAGTTTATGATTCTCAATCACCATTTCGACAACTGTTCGATCAATCGCTCTCGAAAACGCATCAGAGGTTCAAAATTTTTTTTAAGAATCCGACTTTTTATCGACGCACGGCACGCAGTCTTCGTCCGCGTTTTAGTCGATTCCGCTGGGTTTTCGAATCGTGTTTGTGATTGATTGCCTATTATACGATTTCATAAAACGTGCAAAATCGATCGTTTTCTGCAGCTCCGTTGAACGCGATCGTCGAGCCCACCATCCAAACCGTGGATTTCGGACGGCCGGCCACGTTGACGTGCAACTACGACGGGAATCCGGTGAAAACGATTTCGTGGCTGAAGGACGGCAAACGGTTGAGCTCGCACGACGGCAGGGTGTTGAGGATCGACTCTGTGCGCAAAGAAGACAAGGGGATGTATCAGTGTTTCGTCCGGAACGAGCAGGAAAGCGCTCAGGGAAGCGCCGAGCTCAAACTGGGCGGTCGATGTACGCGTATTATAAAATAGTATAACGTGTCAACCCTTTCCAGCCCGACGGCGCTTTTAAGTATCGCCACAGGCTTGGGTAAAAAATACGGGACTCGAGTAATGTTTGTTTCACGACGAGAGACTGTAGTACGTTAGATTATTAAATTTTTCGCGAGGAAATTTATGGTTTTTGAGGGCTGAAAAAAAGTATCGTTGCTGTTCGATAACGATCGCAGACTAGTGTGTAACTTGCAGGTTGCATCGCCAATAGATACGCGTCACGAAAACTCCAACGAATCTACGACGTACGATCGTAGGAGTTTTTTTGTTAGTATATTTTAGAGGAAAATCCGCCGTAGTAACATTATCTCGGCTAAACGGCTCGTTTCAAGAAAAAAAAAAAACTTTTCTCGCAAAAACTCTCCATATTTATTCCGAGTTGGATTGGAAAGGGTTCATCGTTTATTCGAATCGACTTTTGCGTTGTGATTGTTTTATACAAGTCGTTGTGTCCCAACAGTCGAGCCGCCTCAAATCAAAGAGTACTTCAGCGACAACACCATGCAGCCGGGAGTGTCGCTGCACTTGAAGTGCATCGCGTCTGGAAACCCGACTCCGGAGATCAATTGGGAATTGGATTCCAAACGGCTGAGCAGCACGGAGAGGTGTGTCACGCGTTTTAAATTTAACATTTTTTTTTTTTTTTGATAATTCTACCGTTGTTACAACATTACGAATATTCGTTTCTTCGATGATCTCGCGGTAGTAGTAATACGCTTCGAGAGATCGGCGGCCCCGTACTTTACCAGAAGTTTATTTTTTTGAAAAAAAATATTTCCAATCGTACGATATTCGTACAATCCGAAAACGAAAAAAATAGCCAAACAACAGCGCGGAGAACGGTCAAACGTTTTTTTTTAACGCGATACTGGAACCAACCTTGATAGCTTTCGAACCATTTTCGTGCTCTTTGAAAATTATCGTTTGTCCGTTTTTAACTCGTAAACATTCGAAACTTTAATTTAATACGCGATCGTCGAAGAGTTATCGTTTCGCACCCGGTTAATGTTTTCGCGTCGTTTTCTCGACCGCCACTCGAAAAATAGTCGGTACTTTCGGATTTTCGAAACGGTCGATTGGAAATCTTCGATCGTTTCCGAGGTAAACGCCATGACGCGAAAAACTTTCAGACTGCGGATCGGACAGCACATCACGATGGCTGGCGAAGTGGTGTCCTACCTGAACATATCGTCGGTGCACACCAACGACGGCGGCCACTACAAGTGCGTGGCCGTGTCCAAAGTGGGCGCGGCCGAGCACACGGCGCACCTGAACGTTTACGGTCTGCCGTTCATCAGGCCGATGGACAAGAAGAACATCGTCTCGGGCGAGAACCTCTTCGTCACGTGTCCCGTGGCCGGATACCCGTTGGAGTCGATCACGTGGGAACGCGGTACGTTGGTCTTTTTCGATTCTTTTTTTTTGCGATTTGTTCGATTGACATGACGACGATAACAACAACACGCCGCTATTATTTCGCGCGACAGACAACCGGACGCTGCCGATCAACCGGAAGCAGAAGGTGTTCGCCAACGGCACGCTGATCATCGAGAACGTCGAGAGATCATCGGACCAGGCCACGTACACGTGCGTCGCCCGGAACGCTCAGGGACACACGGCCAAGGGAAATCTAGAAGTGCAAGTTATGGGTATGTATACATACGAGTTTCGTCCGCGACTGTTCTCCGTATCGTTATGTACGTTCAAGTCGATCGATCGATCGCGCGGAGAATATTTTTTTGTCATCATCACGACCTAGCGGGGGTTTTTTTTTTTGTTAACGAACGTCGTGTGTGTCTACGATAATTTTTTTTTAATCCATTAAATTCGCAGTCCGTTACTTCGGAGTGTAGTCACCATATTTCGATAAGTTGTATAAAAATTGATTATGCCACTTCGGTTCTTCGGCGATTCAAATTGGCCGTTTTGTAGGGGAGGTTTTTCTTTTGAAATGTTCACACCCGAAACTTTCATAGTTCACTATGAGTTATCGAAAATTCTTTAAAAAATCGCAAACAATTATACACTTATGCTTGTACCATACGTTTGTTTCATAGTAAATTTCGCCGAACGTTTTGAAAACTCATTTTCAATCGTGTCCGTATGTTATGATGAAAGTTTCGGATACCTATGAAAATTTTGAAGAAAATCAGCCTTATGGCTATATTGAATTTACAAACTATTGAAAAACCAAAATTGATTTTTTTTTTGGTTAAAAAAATAAACCTCACTTATAAGACTTATAAAAATTATAACAATTTTCCAAAAACAGATTATGAAAATATTTTATAGAATAAAAGTTATTCCCGGGGACGCACACGGTGAGACATTTACGTATAGAATCACAATGTTTTCAACATTTTAAACTAAAACTTTCAACCAAACCTGACATTTTGCTGTGGGCTATGACCCGAACGGATCCCCACATCTACACCGAGTGTTTCAATAAAACATCATACGCTGTAGTTTAATTCGGTTTTAAATTTTTTCGATGATAAAAATTTGAGGATTTCCGTCTCGAAGATTGAGAGATTTGAATGTAACATAAAACGATACGGAGAATATGTCGCACAACATTTATTCGTTTCAGATTATCGTAACACGCGTTTAGGTTTTTAACGTCGAAACGACGATTTTATTGTTACGAACAGTTAAATAAAAGTCCAATCAAAATTATTCGTACCGTTTGGGTATGGAGACATTATGTGTTATACGTAAAGATTAAGATTGAAAAATCAGAATTTCACGTACATGTTCTAAATTCTAATTTATTTTGAATCTTTTGTTCTGTATAGTTGAACTAAAAAAGTTCTAACGATTTACACGAACCGTTTCGATTTCAAAAATTTTTCGAGGACTCGTTCGTAATAGTCCCGAAAAATCACTTAAATTTAACATCACGCGTATTTCAGTGATTCCGTTTTTAACGGTTTTAGCAATAACTACTATTCGTTTGAAAAACGTATGTCATTTAAAAAACGTACCCGTGTAATACCGTTTATTTTTTGTTTCTAACCGAAAACGTGTCGTCGATTTAACGATTCATCGGTCGACTATAACACGTTATAATGTTATTATCGTGTTGTTTACTACACGTCGTCTATATATATAAGTAGGTAAGTGTCGTTTTCCAGTGATTTAACCGCTTCAATACTATTTGTTGTATTACATACACGTTTGTATTGTACTTGACCGACTGCGGTCGGGTCGAAATGTTCTTTTCGGCTGAAACTCGACGGCGCGAACGCAAAGCGTGTACGTATCGCGATAGGAAAAAAAATTGAAGAAAAAAAAACGGTTAAAAACCACAACCGCGTCTCGTTGTTTCACGTCAGTTCCGCCCGTGATATTGCCGTTCGCGTTCGACGGCGAGGCGAACGCCGGCGACGACGCTCAGCTGACGTGTCACGTGAGCAAGGGCGACATGCCCCTGGAACTGGCCTGGACTTTTCTGGACGCCGACGGCCGCGGCCCCGGCCCGCTCCCGGGACTGACCGCCGTCAACAGGATAGGGAAAAAGATAGCCGTGCTCGAGATACCGGTGGTGACGCAGTTCCACCGCGGCACGTACGTCTGTACGGCCGCCAACCGCGCGGGCCGGGTGTCGCAGTCCGCCGCCCTGTCCGTCAACGGTAATAGAAAAATGTACAGCCGAGGACTGGGAGTGTAAAAGAAAAAAAACAAATCACGCAGGGTGCGGCGAAAAAATCCTCTCTGCTCTAATTCGTAAAAACTTCTAAACACCAAACCACCGAGTAAAAAATAAACAAAAACGTAGCACGTTTCGTTTGTAGGGGCCGTAGCCAAACCACATTGTTGAGGAGGGCGACCCAACATTTAGAGGTGGCGTTTTTTTAACTACCGTTCTGGAATCTTTTCAAATTATACGGCTCCGAGTATCCAACGATCATAACTGAATAAAAAAGTAGAAGCACTTGCTTTAAAGACCGGTACGTTTAATTAAATATTTTGAATATTTTTTTTTTCACATTTAATTTTACATACAACATAATACATTGTCAAAAAAAAAAACCAATCGATTAAATAAAATAACATTAGCGTTAAACGGTGTTACTAACCAAGTACTTAATATAAATTACTAATTGAAACTAAACGTTAAATGTACGTATACCTAGTATTCCAAAATAAATTAATCAAAAATGTTGATTATATCGATTCGTTCTTATCGAAAACTTGATAAAATTACGTTTATCAGACGATGGAGATAATAGTTTTTCTCTCCAAGAATCAATTGTTATCTCGTTTTTAAGTTACCTATTTAATTCGTTTCATTGTAGACCACGTCTCACTGTAGACCACTCTCCCCTACTATATATAGTGTCGTTTTGTTTGAACTAGTTTCAAAAATTACATCGCACTTAAGCGACGGCCCTCTTTTTCAACACACTGATTGCGAGCCTTTTTTGATAGTCGTCTACGGGTCATTTCGGGCGGGACGACAACAACTTCCTGGGTTATTACCAGCTCCTTCGGTGCTTCCACCGCAGTTCGGGGACGATGTTGGTACAATTTGCTTTTGGAATGTAAATAAGACCGTGTTATCCCGAACAAGCCACGATAAGTACTAATAATATGGCATAAATAAAGCTTTCTGTCGATTTAGGTCCCATTAGCTTATCCAAATCCGAACACAAATTACAACCTAATCGGACTAGGGAGTTGTTTTTGCCGCACCCTGTATAATCTATTAGAAAAATACTCGGTTTCTCCAGCGTGTGTAGGATATTCGCGTTAAGCCGGCCACTATACTGCGCTATCGGAAAATATAAATTTCTTTTTTTTGGACATCTTGACAAATTTACAGTAAAAAAAATATAGTGACATTGCCGCCGAATCCGGTGCGAAATTCTCATACGAATCCGTCGTGTATAATATTTTGCCGGGAAAGAAAATCGTACTTGGAGAATTCCCCGTGAATCGGAAAAATAATCGGGGAAAACATATTTTATACACGTTTTTCTGGATATACATCAAAGTACACGTTTCAGAATAGCGAAAAAATTGAACTTTGAATTGATATATTATTAATGGATTAAAAATCACATGCTACAATTTGTAATCAGAACCACTTAAACCCGAATTTGATTCAATATCGTGTTACGGAGAGAATAACGAGACACGCTTCCAGTACTTTCAACTCGAAAACACCAGTAACGACAGTATTCTCGCAGGATTCCACCCAAATATTATGACGTGTCGCGTATGAACTGAACGATTCTGCAAAGTCGTTTCATTTTCGATGCTTTGTGAATTTGTCAAGGTATCGCGGAAAATAGATTTTGTATAAAAAAAAAAAAAAATTTATATTTTTGAATTACAATAGTATAGTGGCGAACTTGTCGCAAATATCATACTGGAATATACGTGCTTTTTTTTCCGCCTATATAAGTAGACGCAAACACCGAATTTTGTCCGTAGCATGTCTGCCAAACACTATAATATAATACATGGGCAATATTTCGAACAGCGCCGAGAATTTTCGTTTCGTTTGTTTTTTGAACATTTACTGTTTATATAGTTAAATGGCACGCGATATGTGTCCCTCCGTAAACAAGTTGTGCTCGGATTGTGATCGAAAACCTCCACAGCGTGGTGTTTCGTACGAATCGGTCTTTCAGTCCTAATTCGCAAAAACGGTTACTGCTGCAGCTAAAATCTCGATTTGATCATCAAATAATTTACCGAACGAGTCCACGATCTTCTAAATTTTTTGCGATCGTAGTTTCAAACACGAGCAGGTAATCTTCAAAAACATAGTGGTATATTTTAACTTGCTATGTTTGATTGCAAATTTTTCGCGTTTCATTTCGTAGGAATCGTTTGAACTTTTGAGAAACTTTTGGATCAATAATATCATCGTAAACGTAAATAAAACAGAAATATTCGAGATTATGGTTGTTCAAACAATATTCCTTACACCCGTTACGGTTGAAAAGACCGAGTTCGTACTAAACACTTTTGAAATTTTTTCCATCTTTAAATCGGATAGGACTTCTTGTGCGCGTAAACTGTTTCACGCAAACAGTATGGCAACGTTTAACGTGTGCTAGACACGGTGTCACATGTGATAGATTCCTTTTTGCTCATCTCGTTTTTTCCTTCTGGCGTTTGAAAACTATCATCGACGGTTTTGTTCGATTTTCGTCAGTGCCCTCTACGATAGAACCGTTCTCGTTTGAGGGTCGAACGTCGGCGAGACCGTCCAGCTAACCCCCCAAACGTGATCGGCGGCTGGCTACATACTCCGTCGGAGTTCAGTCGGAACGTTTCCGCAGCCACAATAATCGAGAACAGGATCGGCAGAAAAACAAAATAACGATCGACGATACCACCACCGGGGTACCGAAAAGCCGGACCGGAATCACGGACCAGACGGCAATTTCGACGTGGTCGACGGTGAACGCCATTTTTGAAATTCTTCGTGACTTATCCGTCACAGCCGAGAGCGGATTTTCAGAAACAGTTGCGCATTTAATATCGCGTCTAGAAGCGCGTTTCCGTGTCGACTGTTTGCAGTCGCGATGTTTCGAGCAAACGAACATAAGAACATTATGGAAACGCTTTCGAAAAACATTCTTAGCCGGTTTCGCACGAAGAACACATTTTCGTCGACTATATTTTTCGTTTTTACGGGCCTTAAAACGCTGCCGAATCGAGTTTAGGATCGGGCAAATCGCGCGTTTTCACATTTTCCGCGCACGCGTTAAACATTCACTGTAACGCGATTGTTTACTACGCGTGTTATCGAATGTGTCGCGTACCACCTAATAACTCGAATGCAGTGACACTTTGTCATCGTACTTCCACTTTTTTAAAACTATTTATCACTCGCATCGTCGTATTTTCATTTTAGCTTACGGATTGATTACGCGTTGGCTATGCTAACACTGCGAATCCAGTTATAACGCAACGTATTTTCTATAGGTTCCACGTTATTTTTCTTGTCGATCACAGTTTCTCGTGTAAAAGGCGTGCTCCAATCGTTACGTCGAATGCCACGTAAGAGTCGGGATTTAAATTTCGTTTCGAGCGTTTTTTTTTTTTGAAATAATTTTTTGATTATTTTTCGAGTCGCGTGCCGAAAACGACGTAACTGGTGAAATCGCCGAATCCGACGTCAAAACGGCAAATGGTGCCTGTATCGTTTATGAGATTATTCTCCGTCGCTTTCAAACCTGCGCGTACCGAATTTTATACGTTATAAAAGATCGAAAAAAGTTTTTACCCGTGTGTATAGCAGGAGTGATTCGCGATTTTCACCCGGAATCTATTAGATTAGACGTAGTAGGAGCTCAGAATCGTTCTTTTTTTTTTTTCGAACGCTTTATCTGTGTCTGCGGACGCGCTGAATGAGTACGGATAAACCGCGGTACGTTTTTGTTTTTTTGTTTTTAATTTTCTTCCGTCTTTTAGTCCCTCCCTCGATAATGCCGTTTTCGATCGACGGCGAACTGAGCGTCGGCGACAACGCTCAGTTGACGTGTCACGTGGCGCGCGGAGACATGCCCGTCAACGTGTCCTGGACGTTCCGGGCCGGCGACGGCGGGACGTCCGGACCGTTGCCCGAGCCGGTGTTGCTAAACCGCATAGGGAAAAAGATCGTCATGTTGGAGATACCGTCGGCGACCGAATACCACAGAGGGTCGTACACTTGCACGGCGACGAACAGGGCCGGTGTTGTAGAACACACGGCCGAGCTGAAGGTTAACGGTAACGATGACGCAGAGCTGTAGGGTTTATTGTCATGAGCCGCATAGCACTTTGCTGCATGTCACCGGAATCCGTTCCATTTTTATGCACCTTCCTCTCATCACGATGGCGGTCATGGCGGTCCCCCGAGAAACGACCTAGCCGTACGCGCGCATAAGTTTTAATTGAAATTTGTTTTTGGAAACACTTTCACTTTAAAACAAAAAAACCGTTCATTTTTCTCCGGAAAAAACAGTTTTGTACACAGATCGGCCAAGTTCCGCGGAACGCGAACCAAAGAAACACGTTTAGGTAAAAAAAAAGTCATCGAGTATACCCGGAATGTTCGTTCGTATAAACGAGAAAACACCAAAGTTCACGCCTGTCTGTGTTTGAATTTTTTTGTTTTCGCTCTCGCAAAGTTTGCCCGCCGACTTGACCGAAAAAAAAACCAACCCTCTCAATTTTACTAATATTTCGCGCGCAAGTAACGCAAATCAACAACCCATCCTAAACGCTCGAAATCGGCGTCCTAATCCGGTACCTAATAGCAGCGTCAACTTTGAAATGTCGTGATTTTCTCGGTGGCCGACACTCAAAATTGTCCCCGGGCACTGCTAATCTGGAGTATTTAAAAAAAAAACGGCCGTACCCACGTATATGACCCCGCGGAACATCTTCGTCGTCCGACCGAAACGTTTACCTGGCCGAGAAATGAATGTTCGCCCCCCACGGTCTCCGGTCCGGCTCCGTCCCATTCTTCGGCGCGCCCGGCGAGACTCCATTTTTCGGTCGGGGATAATTTTCTCGGTCTCACGAATTCGCCATCCGTGTGTGGACGACGATCGGGGATGAGTGTGCGTCGCCCAAAGGTATGCTGATGACGAACAGTTATAAAATATGCAGCGTACTGGCGCAACATCGGGTAGAGATTTTTTTCGTCGATTCCGCGAGCCGACTCTACCGGGGTCGTATTTTTCGCCCCGAAGACGTTTCAGCTCGCAAAACGTCCCCCGTGCTACAATCAGATTATATACATATATAAAAAAAAGAAAGAATTTAAAAAAATGACGTTGCAGTTCCTCCGCGCATCAGACCGTTCGAGTTCGAGTCCGCGGCTTTCGCGGGCGAACCCGTGCAACTGACGTGCTTCGTCACCAAGGGCGACAAGCCGTTACGGATATCGTGGTATTTGCACAGCAAAGAGTTGACTTCGTCGCAGACGGGCGTCGTCACGACTAGCGCGATGGGCGACCGGGCGAGCAGCCTGTCGATTGCGGCCGCCGGTCCGTCCAACGCCGGCAACTACACGTGCGTGGCGCAGAACGCCGCGGGAACGGACTACTGTTCCGCGTACCTGGAAGTGAACGGTACCGTCTCTCTCCCCGTTTCGTTATACGGCTGCCGCTTTTCGCCCCGACCGTAAAAACCGTTCGGTTACGGAATACCTGCGCGTCGTTCACAGGCTTTTTATACCTATCGTATTATATATAGTTGAATATGGCCGTGTACAGAGTTTTGCGGACTTTTTTCCTTCGCCACGCTGTCGATCGCATCCTTGATTATCGTGCACTACAATACATACGTCCCCCGTCGTTCGAATCCGTTTTGCTGTCGCAGTAACGCCGTTCGCGAAATCTTTCGGCGCGTCCGTCCGTCCGTTCGTGTTCGAACCTGCGCGGATCACTTGTGACCAAAGGCTCAGCGTATCCGCGCGGTACTTGCTAGAGCTGACCGGGTCCCGGATGACCGGCGGCAGTTCGGGCCAACAGTCTGTCCGTACCGCGGTGTTGTCGACCGCGGGAATCGCACTCCGCGTACTTGGAAGCGAAAACGTCATTGCGCGCGGCCGATTGTTGGACCGTAGAGGAGAGAAGTGTAATTCGTTTCAGGCGTTCGCTTTGAACGTATTATTTTTTTATTATTATAATACATCGGCGCATACGCCGCCGAATCGCAGTCCTATAATACTATAACTACTGTCGTCGTGCCGTGTACGAGCGAAACACGGCCGTGTTTTATTTTTTCATCTTCCGTACGTCGTGTTGTGGTTTCCAGTGATGCCCCGCATCAGACCGTTCGAATTCGAGTCGCCGGTGTTCGCCGGCGAACCGGTGCAGATCACGTGTCTGGTGACCAAAGGCGACAGGCCTCTGAGGATCTCGTGGTATTTCCACAGCAAGGAACTCACGTCGTCCCAGACGGGCGTCTACACTAGCTCCATGGGCGATAGGTCGAATATACTGTCCATTCCGCAGGCCGGTCTCTCTAACGGTGGAAATTACACGTGCGTGGCGCAAAACGCCGTAGGAACGGATTATTATTCCGCGTACCTGGAAGTCAACGGTACATAAACACGATAACACGACTCGGATCAATCGTTTACTGGTCTCGGTAGTTTGTTTTTCTTACAATAACGTACAACTACATCATCCTCATTCTTGTCCTTAATCATCGTTTCACGTTTTTTTTTTTTTCTGTCGTATACAAACGTACTGCGCCAACAGTATAAAGTACAAGTCGATCGAACACGATAATATCTTAACAGGATGTCGTGAGACTCATTTTTTAGTCCGTCGCGGAATTCGTTTACTCTCGGCTCGCGGGAAATTATTCGTTCGTAGGTGGTAAAATGAGAAAACGTGCCGTCGGTGTATACGGTACCTACCCGTGAACAAAGATATATTCAGGTGGGTACACCGTTAGGTAAACTGTATAATAACTGTTTACTTTTTGGCTAACCTATTCGGAAGATACGTGGTTTACAAAACGGAATGTTTAACTTAGATATGACATGTAGACGCGATTATATAGGTACGTAATATCCGGCGTCCCCAGTTTTAGTAATTTGAGATTTGAAATAACGTTGCGCTCTCTGATGAAAAAAAAAAAAAGTATTGAAAAACGGTGTAACATAACAATGAAGTTACGCGCTATTGATACTAAAAATCGTATTAACTCCTCCTCAAACAATTTTGTTCCAAGTGTTCACACGTCGCTCAAGTTTATACTCTTCACGCGCGGATTTTCGGGCCATTTCTACTGTTGAATTCGGTTTTTCGCCCCAGGACGTTCTCTCGATGGATAACCGAGAATCGTTTTTTCGTTGCTCTCGGATATTGAATAGTTCGAACCGCGACTTCCGCGATACTTCGTCTAAGTACCCGCGCGTGACCCGGAGCGATCCGGTCATTTTCGAATCGGCGTGAAAACGAGACGATCGCGCGTCGCCCAACCTGACCTAACCACGACGCCCGTGCTGTCCGTACCGGCCGTCGGTCCGGCGAACCGCGGTAACTATACCTGCGTGGCCGAGAACTCGGCCGGACACGACGCGCACACGGCCCGACTGTCCGGTCAACGGTACGTAACAGTCCGCATCGGACGAAACTCGGCAAAACTCGTAGTCGCAACGATCCAAAAGGATATCCCCGAGGGACGAGGAAATTTTCCTCGTCCCTCGGGGCGACTTCGACTGAACGTCGTGTTTCTTTTCGTTAGGCTGTATCGCAGCGGCGCAGACACGCGCGTAGGTGTCATAATGTCTGTTTTGATTTTCGCGAAATCGACACATCATCGTCGTGTATATATAAATCATGCGTGTTTCGTACGCGATATTCGCGCGTCTGTGTACAGTTCGACCGCAAATCCTGCCGTTCTCGTTCGGCGACGGACCGATTAACGCGGGCGACCGAGTCCAGGTAGGCTGCACCGTGGCCAAGGGCGATCAACCGTTGCGCATCAGTTGGAACTTTTACGGCGAACGACTGTCGTCCAACATGGGCATCAGCACCATGGCGGTAGGAGACTCGATGAACGTGCTGTTCGTGCCGTCCGTGGCCCCGTCGAACCGCGGGAACTACACCTGCGTGGCAAACAACCCCGCGGGACACGACTCGTTCACCGCGCAGCTCTTGGTTAACGGTACGCGACGTTGATTTCCAGAGCGCGAATAGTTTTCGTTTAGAGCTTGCTGCCAATCGCTGTTCATATGCTACCGGTCCTATCCTGTTCTGTCATAAAAGTCCCAAAAACGAATCGCAACGTGTCTGTAACCGAAAAAAAAAAAGTCCAGCAAGTCCCACTAGTTCCTATCTATAATCACCGCGACAGCTCCAGATTTGCCACACACGTCGTCAAATCGAGAGTTTTTTTTTTACAAAACGGCGATACGGAAATCCGGGCGGTCTTTTGAAATGTACGGGCGCACGTTCGTCGGTCTGACATTGTGTTGTGCTATGTTTTTATGTTCCATGTAGTGCGTCCGAAAATATTACCGTTCTCTTTCGGCGACGCGCCGAGCAACGCCGGCAACACCGTACAAGTCGCGTGTACGGTGGCCGAAGGCGATAGGCCCCTGCGCATCAGTTGGAATTTCCACGGCGAAGGGCTTTCGTCGAACATGGGCGGCATCAGCACGATGCCCGTGGGCGATTCGATGAACGTTCTGTTCGTTCCGTCCGTGGCCCCGTCGAACCGCGGGAACTATACTTGCGTCGCGAACAACCCGGCCGGGGTGGATTCGTTCACCGCGCAGCTCTCGGTCAACGGTATTTATATCATACGGCCGTCTCGTGTTTCGTTACAACCGTGGCTTTTATAAGCCGCTAATAAGGGAGTTTTTGCCTCAAAAACAACCACCCGTCTACACGCACCTCTCCACGTGTCCATTTCTTTTAGATCTTTCTTCTTCTTGCCACGCACACGCCGTTACCGATTCGACGGTATCACTCGTCGTAACGCCAGCCACCGCGCAGCGCGATTATTTAATTTCTTATTGGTTTAGTTTTTTTGTTCTTTCTCGGCAACAATTCCTCCTTCCTTCCAGCGTTATCGGCTGTTACGTTTTTTTTTTCAAACGGCGCACGTTTATCACGATCTTCCCGCGTGTCATCAGTCGTGTAGGACGAACGCAGATCCGTTTACGATCTGTCGCGCGCTCTTTACAAAAGCGCCGTCGCGACGAAAGCATTGCAAATCGTTCGGTCGTCGTAACGCGATAGAGTGCTCATACTCACATACGTACACTGTAACGTTGCAGTTCGTCCGAAAATATTACCGTTCTCTTTCGGCGACGCGCCGAGCAACGCCGGCCATCCCGTGCAGGTCGGATGCACCGTGACGGAAGGCGACAGGCCCCTGCGCATCAGTTGGAATTTCCACGGCGAAGAGTCGTCTTCGAACATGCAGGGCGTCAGCACCGTGCCCGTGGGCGATTCGATGAACGTTCTGATCGTACCGTCCGCGGTCCCGGCGAACCGGGGAAATTACACCTGTTTAGCGAGAAACTCGGCCGGAAACGATTCGTTTACCGCCCGGCTCTTGGTGAACGGTAGAAAAAAACTTTTTTACACGAGCCTATAAAATACGTTGTTGTTGTTAGAGCGACTGTTTTTTTTTCTTTTTCTCATTTTCCGCGTTTTCTTCTCACCTGAAACGCGTCTGAAATGTAAAAAAAACCTCGTTGGGTAGGTGTATATTATTACGCGTCGTTGTGAATACACTAGGAGAAACTCGTGACTGGAGAGCGGGGGTTTTTTTTTTCGTAAACTTAGTGTCACGTTGAAAAACGCATATTTCAGTACTGCCGAAGATCGTGCCCTTCTCGTTCGGAGACGAGCCCGTTAATTCCGGCGAGTCGGTCCAAGTCGTGTGCTCCGTCTCGAAGGGCGATCGTCCGATGTCGATCACCTGGACCTTTTACGGCGAAACGTTGTCGTCCGACATGGGCGTGACCACGCAAATGTTGGGAGACACCACTAATTTCTTGTCCATTCCCTCGGCCGGTCCTTCTAACCAAGGGAACTACACGTGTGTCGCGAAGAACGGCGCCGGATCCGACGTGTACACGTCGCAGCTCGTGGTCAACGGTACATACACGATAGTGGGTCGATCGGAAACAGCAGCAGCATGATCAAAAAAACCTATCATAACAAAACATATCACACACGATATTATGGCGTTAAATTTAAAATCAAGCGGTCTGTCGACACGTGTAACCACACAGTAATCGTATACTAACCAACGCACAGCTTTTACATTCACTTTGAATTCCTCCTTACATGGATAATAACGGCGACGAACCGTTTAGACGATACATCGTTTACACTTACTGTTGTTGTTGTGTATGTCATGTCGTTAGGTGTAACGTTTCGTAAATAGGTAGTAAATAAAAAGTTTTTCACATTTTATTTCACATTCGTTTTCTGAACCGACGGTCGTTTTTAGTTTTGCCCAAATTACTGCCGTTTTCCTTCGGGGACGGCCCCGTTAACGCCGGAGAATCGGTACAGCTGTCGTGTTCGGCGGCCAAAGGCGACAAGCCGATGTCCGTAACGTGGAGTTTTTACGGCGAAGAACCGTCCTCTCACACGGGAGTGACCACTCAAATGTTCGGCGACACGACGAACTTTTTATCAATACCGTCCGTCGGCCCTTCGAATCGGGGAAACTACACTTGCATTGCTAAAAATTCAGCCGGGTCCGATTCGTTCACGTCTCAGCTGATGGTCAACGGTACACGAAATAAAAAGCGTTCAACACTTTTCAGCATGTTTTACGATTCGTAGTGTTTTCGTTCCCGGCGCGAAACTCGCGGACGAAAAAAAAAGTTTTCCTGTGTATTACTTTACTACTCATACCCGGTTCGATAAGCGTCTACACTTTTCGATTTGTGAGCTGGTGATGTACCGTTGTAGGTGTCGGTATACATTTCAAACGATTTAGCTGTTAAGTTATCGATTCGATGATTTAACAACACATGTCCTCGAACGTACTGTTAAATTCCGTTTTATGTATATATATATCGGTCGAGTGTTTTTTCCATTTTCTCATAATCGTTCCTATGTGTATATATTTAATAGTTTTACCGCACATCGTTCCGTTTTCGGTCGACGAGAAAGTGAGGTCTGGCGATAGCATACAGTTGAACTGTCACGTTTCGAAGGGCGACAAGCCGCTAGAACTCGACTGGTTGTTCAACGGCGACGAACTCTCCTCGGAACTGGGTGTGTCCACCACCAAACTCGGTTCGAGTTCTAGCGTGCTGACCATCGGCACGGTGTCGGCGGCGCACGCGGGCAGATACACTTGTATCGCGTCCAACCGAATCGGTTCTTATAGCTATTCCACGCTGATAAACGTTGACGGTACTTGTTTCGCACTGTTCATAAAGCGTTCGCTTGAGATTTTTAGCGTTAACACCACCCCGTAAATACCCCGTCAGTCGACATAGTTTTGTTATGATCTAACCGTTATAGCATAGAGGTGTTATTTGAACAGTTTATCATTGTCCGTGGCGTGCCGTGTTTTAATATTATAATTTAACAGCTGCAGCGTGTGTGTGTGTGTGTGTAATCTTAACAGAGGAGACGAACCGATCTCGGGCTGAACGATTTTCGTATGTGGGTGTCGACCGCAGAAATCTTGTCCGCGATTACCACCGAAGTTTTCGGTCTGACCGTTCTAGGTCTTTTCAGAGTACCCGTTTGTCATAATGCTCTATAGTCGTAAACTTTTAGCTCTGATAATAACGGTTTTTCGCCCCTTCTCGGAAACACACCCGCCGACCATCCCAAACGTAACAATAAAATACGGACGATTCGGACGAACGATTTTTCACGTGTTTGATTTCGAACAGTCCCTCCCAAGATCGCGCCGTTTACGTTCGGCGACGACGTCCCCGAGGCCGGCCAAACGATTTCCGTACAGTGCACCGTATTGTCCGGCGACGTTCCCATCGAGTTCTCGTGGTCGTTCAACGGCAAGTCGACGAGCGACCTGGCGAACGTTTTCGTGTCCAAGAACGGGCGGCGGGTCAGCTCGTTGACCGTCGAATCGTTGACGGAAAAGAACGTCGGAAACTATTCCTGTGTGGCCCGGAACAAGGCCGGCGAGTCCGCTCACACAGCCTCGTTGTACGTTAACGGTAACTACCTCGGCGCAGAAGGTCCCCCAGGTCGCAGCATGCGTGTTCTGTTTTTTATCGACAGTTGTTCATGGCTCGTAAGTTCGTGCGCCCGTACGAAAACCGGCGAGATACGCGCATTTTTTTGCACTAAAATTAACCGCGACAAACGAGTTAAATTCAATACGACTCACGGGTTCAATAATTCAAACAAGAAGAATCGTAATTTTTAAAAGAATGTTTTATAAAAAATTAACACACTCGCCGGCGAAGTTCAACGTTTCGTTGAATATTTTATTCTTTTGCTGGATTTCGTTTAGGTACTGCTTAAAATCCGCGTACGTTCGTACAAAAAACTGTACAATAATCATCCGAAACGATTACCGAGGGTAAATTCTAACCGTTAGCGGTTACGCTCGGGAAAAGTATTTCATAAAAGATTCAAGTGTGGTTTTTACCTGACCTGAGAAACGGTTTTCCGAAAATTTTTTCTAATACGGATTTATATGACGTTTCGCTAAAAATCTGTGTCGAGTGTGCAAAATAAACGCAAAAAATAACTGCGAACGAATGCGCTATCAAACTTTACGGTTACATTTTTATGAAACGGATCTGTAACTACGTCACTTAGCGTGTTTTACACTATGTAGCAGTAAAAACATGCAAATTCATGAACTTACGAGCCTTGATTGTTATTGATCAGTATTTATAGAACTGGAGTCGACCACCGTCACAGATCAACTATTATTAGTATTATTATTATTATTATTATGTACAAGATATTATTATCTACGGTCATAAACACACAAAAACATATAAAAACACACGTTTCATCAGTGCACCCGAACGAATACATTTTGTTTGTTTTTTTTCGGTTTTTGTTTGTTTTTTGGTATACACAGATCGGTCGGCGAATGGGAAAAATTAAAATTTTTATTCTTAAAGACTATCCTCTCTCTTATTATAATCGATGTCGACGTCGATGCGGTCGAGAAAAACCGAGAACGGATCAAATTTGCATACGAATTGAGACGCGTTTTTGACGTACCCATCGATTTAGTTTATCGGCGACAACACCCGAAATAACGATAGGGGAACACTGCGTAACTTTCGCACGGTATTAAAATGAGATACGGGTCGGATAAAAAAGGTTTCGGACACTTTTTTGAGCTCAAAGAACTTCGAAACACTCGAAAAATTTTACGGGACTCGCTCAGAATTCGAAGGCGGCTTATCGGTCGCCATTCGGACCGTCCACGCGGACCCAGAGTGATTTTTTTTTTTTTTCCTGTTGATTATATACTCCACGCGCCGCCGTCGCCGATACGTCAGTTCGCCCGAAAATCAAACCGTTCACGTTCGGCGACACGCCGACGTTCGCCGGGCAGTCGGCGCAGGTGACGTGCTCGGTTCTGGAGGGCGACGCTCCGCTTGAGTTCTCGTGGACGTTCAACGGGCCCCGGGACGTGTTCGGGCTCGGCGTGTCGGTGGTGCGAATCGGCGCGAAAACGAGTCTGTTGTCCATCGACAACACCGACTCGGTTCACCGGGGAAATTACACGTGTTACGTGACCAACGGGGCGGGAAAGGCGTCGCGTTCCGCCGTCTTGAACGTACACGGTACACGCGTAAATATTCGCAAAAAAAAACCAAAATAAATAAACGCGTTTCGCACAGTACGAATCGCGCGGGTTTTTGTGTGTTTCCCGTGTGACGAACGCGTTTTGTGTTCTTTTTTTTATCGCTATCGTACGCGGGGGGAATCGGCGATAACTTCTTTGAACGAGACGGTCCGATCTTTACATCTCTTCTCGTCCGCCCGGTTTCCTGCTGGTCCACTCTTTGTCGCGCACTGTATACTCCGAGGAGGAGGGGTCGTAAGAGTAAAAACAAAAAAAAAAATCGTAGGTAAGACGCGCAGGGTGTCCGACAACGGAGGGTGTTTGAATTTTTCGAAAACTCCCAATTTTTTTGTCGACGAGAAATGTCCGCGAAAAGTTGCGATCCGCGACGATCCGTTTAGCGCGACAGAAAATCCGTACGGTCACGGTTTTCGTACTTTAGTGCCGGAGAACCGTCGTACACAACCTATCTTTCCGGAAAACGTTTGAACATTGTGTGTTGTTCTAACGGCGCATTGTTTTCATACCCCGAGCTAACTCGCGATCGTAGTGCCTACAACAATGTCGCTTACGATATCGCTTAAAACGTAAGATTTTTTTTTTCCCCGTCAATCTAAAAACTTTCCACGACATCGCGGCGTATCGAACTAACCCGCGTGACGTTTGTTCGCGCCCTGGCCCCGCCGCCGTGTCGAACAACAACGTCCGCGACAGCGCGTGCGATAAAATCATAGTCTTATCGATCTCGATCGTACCCTCGAAACTTATCGTTTTTTTATTAATGAATGAAAAAAAATGTGTGTTTTACGTATGTACTTCTTAAATGCGTTCCTACACAGTACCACCCCGCATCGTCCCGTTCGGCTTCGAAGAGCCGATATTTTCCGGCCAGTCCGCTCAGATCTCGTGCCTAGTGTCCGACGGCGACGCGCCGTTAAACGTAACGTGGCGGTTCCGAAAATCCGACGCGTCCCGACCCGTGCCGTTGCCCGGTGGCGTGTCGGTGAACAAGATGGGCAGCAAACTCTCCGTGCTGTTCATCGAGTCCGCGTCGTCGTATTTCGCCGGGCACTACGCGTGCGTGGTCGCGAACAGAGCCGGCGCTTCCGAATACTCGACCACGTTGAACGTTCACGGTAAAAAAATGAAAAAAATCTGAAGAAAAAAAACATCCCTTACGAGAAGAATACGTTTGCTTGTGTACCGCGCGCTTGCGTTGGATGAGAACCCTTCGCTTCCCTCCCGAGCTTTCGCCGAACGGTTAGGTGGCGTATCCCCGGGACACGTTGGTGAAAATTCCCCCCCCCCCCGGTCGATTCGCCGACATTCATAGGATTTGGTGTGGGAAAAAAATAGAGAGTAAAAGCGTTTCCTCAAAAAAAAAAAATTTGGTAAATATCACTGTTTATGACTCTCAGATTGAACGGTGTGCCGAAATACTTTTTAAATAAAAACATTTTTTAATTTGTCGGGGACCCTCCAGCCGTGTACGCCACCGTCCGAACGTACGTGCGACCTCGTGTAACAATGTCCTCTCGACGTTACGACGTGTATTTACTGTTTTTGATTTTGTTCCTACAGTCCGTGTGTACCCGAACGATGCTCGGTGGTTGTTGTTTTTTTTTTTTAGTTTTCCGTCTCGTTTTCGAATATATTTGTAGCGATTATTATTATCGTATTTCTGTTACTCCGTGAAGAGTCTATACCACATTGTGGGCCATTTATCGGACACAGTTGTCGTCTGCGATCTAAAGAATTATTATAATGTAGTCGTTTTTCGTGGTGTCGATTATACTCCGAACAGAAAAGTGATACGAAATCGGTCAGATTTCGTCACGGACGATAGTAATGATCGAGTTGTTACGAACATCGAAAATACGATACACGCGATGAAAATTCTGCGAATCAATAGCATCGACGTGTACGTTTTTAAAATTTTCGTAGAATATTCGGAAAATTTGTTTCGCGCACAGCCGCGTCGGCACACGAATCGCACAGTTTCACAACACTGGTAAAAATAAATCGTGTATCGTCGTGGGCTTGGTTCGGAAGGTTAGGTATTTTTTTTTTTCCAGAGATAAATTTTGATCGTAGGAAATCGTTTCCGACAAATCGAACGATTAAAAAATTCAAAACATTATAGAAATTCGACTTTCGAGATAACAGCGGTCCCAACTTGAAACAGCGCTCTTTTTTTTGTATTTGAAAGACTAAAAACATTCTTTGCTCAGTCGTCACGCCCCAATACAGTCTGTATCCGGCGATATAATTGATAAAAAGGGTCGTAAAAACGGTTCAATATTGCGCAATTACCGGGCACACTCGTTAATATTTTCCAACCATAAGCACAAAACACGACACACTATACACACAGTACACTTGGATAACAATAATAATAATAATAATAATAATTGTTTTGTTAAATCGAGTTTTGAAAACCGCGGCAATCGGTTTTTATATAGTCCGTCGTCCTTAAAACGTACACGATTGAACGTCTGACAGTCGGTCGTTTGGCAGTGGTCAAAGTGGCTTAAAATGAGCGCAGAGGAGAGTCCGTTTAGGAAACATTGTTTTCGAAATCTATATTTATCAAAGAGTGTTATGCGAGTATACACTTTAAACAACGTTTTGACGGGGCCAAAATCACGTAATGACTAAAACAAAATAATACCGCGCAACCAATTTCCAATATTGTTCAACCAAATATTTATGTGTTGATGTATTGAAGTCTTCCGGCGGAAAATTCGAGGTTTTATGAAACCGAAACAAGCGTTTGAATCTACAAACTTCAAAACTCTGTACATCGTTAAAAACTCGTCGCAATCGATTCTAATCTCACACAACGATATTGCAGTTCATTCGATTCGTAAATATTTCCAGCCATTCGAAACGTTTTCGAAACGTTTGATTTTCCCGTTTTTTTTTTAAAGTTATCAGTGTTTGAAATCGACTGCGTTGTTGTTGAAGATTGAATTTCGTGATTATTTTTTTCAACGATTCCAAAAAAAAAAAACTCACTCAATGACAGTACACTACAGGTATTTTCCGAATCGCAATAGTTTTTCAAAACCAAAAGTTTCTATTTTAACACGTGGAGTAGCCGTTAAGATTCCCTTTACTAACGCAACACATTATATACTGCTGTATAGAAATACCGCGTAGGCGCCGCTCTGGCGCAGTTCGTTAGTACATCGGAAATAATCGCGGCCCCTTAAAAATGTTGAATATATATTTACAACGCGGTTTTAAAAAACAAGTTCTCGGGGTTGAAAAACGTAAAGTGGAAAAACAAGAGGGATGCTGTTGTAAATGTGTGTTACGCCGTCCCTGCGTCGCGTTCCCTCCGCGCTTCGACCGCTGCCGAACCGTATCTTTTTCACGCGGGGTTGTCTGTTGCAGAAAAGCCCGAAGTGGAACCGTTCCCGGTGACGGATAGTACGTTAAACGAAGGGGGATCGACGAAAATCCTGTGTTCCGTGTCGTCCGGGGACACGCCGTTGTGGTTCGCGTGGACCAAGAACGGTCTGCCCGTGCAGACCGGTCCCGGGAAATCGGCGCGCGTGCAGCGGCTGGACGAACTGACCTCGATGTTTTCCCTGGCCAGGGTGACCCTGGAGGACGCCGGGAACTATAGCTGCGCCGCGAGAAACGAGGCCGGTTCCGATTCGCGCACAGCTTCCGTAAAAGTCACGGGTAACTAATCGCCCGGAAAACAAAAACTTTCTCCCTCGAGGAGTCTTTTGGATCTGCAGTAATAGTCGTGCGCTAGATTCGCTGATTCGAGACCGACCCCGTCGTGTTTGGCCCGCGGACTTTTTTTGAATTCTATCGTACAGGACCTCGTAAAAAAAAAACCCATTCGTCTCGTCCGTTTTTTTCGTCAGCCATCTTCAATGATTCGTTTTCCACTCGATGAACGCGCATCGATTTCTCGTACGCGACAGTATTATCGTGTTAGGTTTGTGCGATCAGGACGACGGGGGAGAAAAAAGAAAAAACAGCGCCGTCCAATAGGGCTTTCCTCAAACGACTCCCGTCCAGTGCATCATCGTTATTCCCGTCCTGCGTCGTCCCTTCTGTTGCTACACAGTTGTCGCTTGTTGTTTCGATGCACGTGTCCATGGGGCTTACGTATTATTATTATTAAGTTGCATGAATAACAATTGTCATTTGATATTTTCTTCTGCATGCTATCACGTACTTTGTTTACTTTGCCTTGGGTCAGCGTTGCCAGATTTACGGATTTTTCCCCTTACAGAGGAGCACTTTCGAGGGTAAAAAAAATTTAATATCCTCCGAATCGCAGGAAACCCGAGGATTTTTCGGTTGTCTGGGGTGAGAAATCCGAGGATTTTTTCTCCGAAGAAGGACTTTTCGATGGATGGCAAGGAAATCTGGGAAGTTAATTGTATGAGTAAAAAAACAAAAGATTTTTAATCGTTCTCATCTGGCAACGCTGCCTTGGGGATCCATAAACGAGTCGTTTGTTTTTAGACACTTTCGAACGTATCGACACGTATCGTGCTAAATCATGGTTGATATTTTATTCGCAAAAAAAATGAAAATTTTATAACATTTGATAATGCTCTACTTTGATTGTAATGAGTTTTTACAATATTTGTGTATACATTAACATTACAAGTAAACTAATAACCGTCGATACGTTTGTTTGATATTTTTTTTTTTTTTTTTGTAATCAGTAGTATTTTATTGTTGTACAGATTTAGAACGCATATTTAACTACCTAGCACGCTTTTACGCACTAACGCATTTCGAAGTTTGTCCGTGTGATGAATTTTAATTTCATTCAAACGCAACATAATAAACACTTACTTAAATATTCGTTATATATGATTTATTCAATATTTTTTTTCTTTCATCACCGGAAAAGCTTTGGTTTCTAGAATATACTAACGATCAGTAGCAAGAGTTCAAAAATTCTGTTTTTTTTTTCATCTATTCTAACTTCGATCAATAGGATCAAATGTTGAATTACTTATAATTTTTTTCGTTTAACGCGGTGTATTGCGTACTTGGTGGTACTGTGTAGACCGTACAAATAATTCAACAAAACTCTTGCTACTCTTGCTACGTTTTAAGTTTCGAGATCTTAAATTACATCCGTGCGTTTTCTTTTTGTGTATTTAGTCCCTCCTAGATGGATACTAGAACCTACGGACAAAGCGTTCGCGCAAGGCGGTGACGCGAAAATCGAATGTAAAGCTGATGGATTTCCTAAGCCCCAAGTGACGTGGAAAAAAGCTATTGGTGAGTATTTTTTTCAACGTCATGCCGATGCAAATTAAATCAAATAAAACACATATAATAAACACTCATCGTTTGTTATAGGTAATTCTCCTGGGGATTACAAAGACATCAAGGACTTAAAACCGGGCAGTGACGAAATCAAGGTCGACGAAGGGACACTGTCAATACATAACATTCAAAAAAATCACGAGGGTCACTATTTATGCGAAGCCGTCAACGGCATCGGTTCAGGACTGTCAGCCGTGATCACCATCAGTGTACAAGGTGAGTTCGGTGTTTTTTTTTAAGTCGACGTTGCATTTATTCGCGAATTTTCAACTAGCGCCACCTCACTTCGAGATAAAAGCGAGAAATCAAACTACCGAGAAAGACCAGCCTGCCGTGTTGGAATGCAAGGCGAAAGGTGAAAAACCGATTGGAATTGTTTGGAACATGAACAACAAACGACTGGATTCTAAGGAAGAGGAAAGGTACTTAATCTAAAACGGTGTAAATCAATAATCGTTTACGATTATCAACAGTAAAATATGTCGTAGAAATACTTTTGAAAAATATCATAAACACTCTTCTAAGGGAAGTTGTTGGTTTTCGACTTGTGATTTTGAAATATTTTCCCAAGAGTGTTTAAATACAAATAAAATGATTATGAAAACAGAAAGAGTAAAGTTCTATGAAAATTGTTTTTTTTTCTCCAATAAAAGTACACTTTTGATTTCTAGTAAAAAATGCAAAGTACACCGATAGTATTTTACTTAGATAATATACGTATTGTGTTGTAATTATTAGATACACGATACGCGAAGAGATACTGTCCGATGGGGTGAAATCCGATTTGAGCATAAAACGGTCTGAACGAATCGATACTGCCGTTTTCACGTGTGTCGCTACTAATTCGTTCGGAAGTGATGATTCGAGTATTCAGTTGATTGTTCAAGGTAAGTGTCGAGAGTACCTATTGTTTATTTTTATCGCTCGTTTATTTTTAATTCAAACAAATTTGTTTGCAAATAAAATGTTACAGAGGTACCGGAGATTCCGTTCGGCTTGAAAGTGTTGGATAAGTCCGGACGAACCGTTCAACTGTCTTGGCTGGCTCCTTACGACGGAAATTCGCCCATCACTCGGTACATCGTCGAATACAAGTTGCTGAAAGGTAAGTGTTTGGTTTCAAAAATGATTGTTCTACTGTTTTACCGTTTTGTTTCTAAAATCGCCGTACAGGTGCCTGGGAAACTGACGTACAAAAAGTTGAAGCGACCGGAGACAAAACCGAAATGAGCGTAGTGAGTCTTCATCCGGCCACTTCGTATCATTTTAGAATCGTTGCCGAAAACGGAGTTGGTGTCTCTAAACCTTCTGATCCAGTAACCATCATTACGTCGGAAGAAGGTAAAACGAAACTTAAAAATAAAAAAATTTTCATCATATTGTTATAAATTTTACGTTTATTCTAGCGCCCAGCGGAAAACCAACTAACATTCATGTGGACCCTATCGATGAAAATACTCTAAAAGTGATGTGGAAAGCGCCGGAACGCAGTGAATGGAACGGTGAAATACAAGGATATTATGTTGGTTACAAACAGTCATCGTTGGCCGAGAATAAGTTCGTGTTCGAAACCGTTGAGTTCAGCAAGGAAGAAGGGAAGGAACACTATTTGGAAATCGTAAACCTTAAGTAAGTTCTTTGCAGTATAATTTTAATAATTTACGAATTATGAAATGCACGGTAAAAAAGAGTTTGAACATATTTATCGAGATGGGCCTCTATTAACAGTTTGCATTTAAAATTGCAAGACGAGAAAATATATTATGACGATTTATTTTGAATTATTGATAATAATATACTGTAACGAAACACTCTAAATAGCTTCAAACGAATTATAATTTACATCCAATATTTGAATTAAGGGTCCCGGAATCGATACAATTTTTCACCGAAAACACGTTTTGCGGGAAAAATTCTTCTACCTCTTAAAATAAACATATTTGAAATAAGTTTTTTTTTAAATTGAAAGTTAAAAACATTTTGTAAGTCGCATTTCAGTTTATTTTTTAATTTTTTGATTTTAAATAATGCTTTAGTTTGATTAGAAATAGCAGTTTTAAGGATAAATTTCTCACGCGAATTTTTTGATTAGTTTTAAAAGGAATCGTTGTTAAACTTTGTGTCCGACTTACAAAATTTTATACTCTCTCATCGAAAAAAAAAAACGATTCAAATACGTTGAATCTACGAGACCGGAGAACTTTTCCCGTGAAGTCAATGTTGCCCATTTAAGTGCATGAAGTGGTAGGAATTGCCTACATTCTTTTTCACGATAAATAGCCGCACTCCTTAATTATCTTACATTTTCTATAACGTTATTTATATTGCCTATACGACACCCCTTATATACACGCGAGTTGAATAATATTATCGTTTTATTTTTTAGATGAGTAAATTTGTTTTTGTAAGTGACTTAATGTTAAAATTTGATTCTGAAAATAGACATAAATTTATCTAAATAAAATTATGAAAATATTTATTTTTTTTTTATAAATAATTGATCTCTTTCTTTGAACAAAATTTAATTGAATAAAACTCTATTTAAAATTCAACGTAATTTTAAGTGCGATTCGTATACGTCTCTTCGTATTTACAACTATTTTACTAAAAAACATATTTTTAACATGCCAAGACTATGTTCGGTTATCGGTATCATATTTTCTTAGGTCAGGGACATGTTTATGAAGTTAAATTTGTTCTAAAAAATTTAACTATCCGTGACGTTATTATAGTTCTCATGTAGAGTATCACGTTTTTTTGTTTTTGTCGTACATAGAACATACACGCAATACACCATAGTGGTTCAAGCATTCAACAAACTAGGGGCCGGACCGATGTCGGACGAAGTTAAACAGTACACTTCCGAAGGCGTACCAGAACAACCGCCACACGACACCACTTGCACGACACTGACTTCTCAAACAATTCGAATTTCTTGGGTTTCGCCGCCGCTGAACACGGCTAACGGTGTCATCAAAGGTTACAAAGTGATTTACGGACCCAGCGAATTTTGGTTCAGTGAGTATACTGTGCTGTGATCGTTCTACGGAAACCGGTGCGATCGTTACGATGTATTTTTTTTTTTTTGTATTTTAACTAAAGACGAAAGCACGAAGGACACCAAGATCACGGTTTCGAGCGAAACTATTTTGCACGGTCTGAAGAAGTTCACGAATTACAGCATGGAAGTGCTGGCGTTCACAGCTGGCGGAGACGGCGTTCGGGCACCTAGAATTTACTGTCAAACCGAACAGGACGGTAATGATTTATATACGATAATATATGTAAAAAAAAAAAAAAAATTAACCTAACTGATCGTTGTGTTTCGCCCACAGTGCCAGAAGCACCGGAATCTCTCAAAGCTTTGGTGATGTCTACCGAATCGGTCCTAGTCAGTTGGAAACCGCCCGCGGAACCCAACGGAGAAATAATTCAATACACCGTGTACATCAGACCGAACGGCGAAAACAAAGACGTAAGTATAAAATTATATTTTGAAACTGATATTTTTAAAAACCCGAGGCGCGCTAACCGGTCGTTTTCGGTCCGCGTAGAAAGAACCGTTGGCCCACAAAGTCGCCCCGAGTCAGATGAGTTTCGAAGCGTCGGGACTTGTCAAACAGGACCCCTACGAATTTTGGGTCACGGCGTCGACGAACATCGGCGAAGGACAACCGACCAAATCAATCGTGATCGCGCCCAGTACAAGAGGTTCGCGAATCTTTAGATTTTTTTTCGTTTACTGTGTAAATCATAATGTTGTTCGCGCTTGTGTTTTTAAGTTCCTGCTATGATCGCGTCGTTCGACGACTCGTTCGTCGCGACGTACCGCGAAGACGTAAAACTTCCGTGCTTGACCGTCGGCGTGCCTGCCCCCGAGATCTCTTGGAGAGTAAAAGGCGCGCCGCTCGAGAGCAACGATCGGATCCGCCAGTTACCCGAAGGTTCTTTGCTCATACGATCGGTGACGAGAAGCGACGCGGGCGAATATTCTTGTTTCGTGGAAAATTCTTTCGGAAAAGACAAAGTCACTCACCGTATCGTCGTTTTGGGTTCGTACCTACCACCTTGGTTAGGATACCGCGCGAAAAACGAAATCGTGTTGTAACGTATCTGTTGAAAATAATATGTTTTAACATTCTCGTGTGCGTAGCGCCTCCGCACAAGCCGCAAGTCACCGTCGGCGCGACAACGTCGAACACGATCACGTTGAATCTTAAGCCCGACGCGGCCGACAAAGAACCGATTCACGGGTACACGATCAAGTACAAACCCGAGTTCGGCGATTGGCAAACGGCGCAAGTGGCCGCGAAAGCTGACAAATTCACGTTGGAAAACCTGTGGTGCGGTTCTCGTTATCAGATAGCAGTGACCGCGTACAACTTGTGAGAAAAAAAACCCTTTTACGTTTGTCCGTGGTCGCGCGATTACAATCGTTTGACGTGTTTCAGAATCGGCACCGGAGACGAATCCGACCTGTTGAACACAAAAACTACCGGTTCAAAACCGAAAATCCCGGAAGCAAGTAAATTCATCGAGGTGTCCGCGACCAGCGTCACGTTGCATTTGAACGCTTGGTTGGACGGCGGTTGTCCGATGCTATATTTTGTAGTGGAACATAAAAAAAAGTAAGCGTATCGGCACCGTGTATTTTTAAGCACACACGGTTTTTTTTTATTTGTATACATTTTTAACGTAAATAAACTCTTTAAAAAAAAAAAAAAAATTAAAACCTATTCCGTTCGTACAGATTGCACACGGAATGGACTCAAGTTTCGAATAACGTGAGACCCGGCGGGAATTTCGTTGTACTCGACTTGGACCCGGCTTCGTGGTACCATTTGAGGGTGACCGCTCACAACAACGCTGGATTTTCAGTAGCGGAATACGAGTTCGCCTCGCTGACGTTGAGCGGAGGTATGTTTTCGAAATTTTCTTCCAAAACCGTGTTTCGCTCGCCTGTGGCGCGGTAGTACTTGGAACGGTTATTCGATCTCGGATCGAAAAACAAAAAGATAACAATAACCGTCGATGCATTTGCTTGTTCCAGGTACTATCGCCCCGGCCCGCGAGGTCCATAACAACGGTTTTGGTTCGGCCGTCGATACGGCTGTACGCATCGTGCTGGCCAATCTGAATCTGGTCGTGCCGGTCACTTCGGCTCTGTTAGTGATCATCGTGGCCATAATATTCTTGTGTTACCTGAGGAAGAAAGGAGTGGATAAAGGTCAGTCTGTTTTGTTTTGTCTGTCCCAACGCAGGTACCATCGCTCCTCCCGAGCAGGACGTCACGTCTATTTACACGTACATGCCCTGGATACCGAAATGGATCGACCTAAACGTGGTGGTACCGACCGCCGCGACGATCGTGGTCATCATCGTCGGTATCATCGTGGTTTGTTTCGCTTGGTCTCGTAGAGTCCACGATAACGGTCAAACGCGACTGCGAGGTACGATACACGGGTCAAAAAGAAAAAACCGTCTCTCACGCGTTATTTATTTATATTACTACAGTACGATAGCCGATCCGTGTAACCAAACTTTACGGACAAAAGCGATTTGATAGAAAAATAAAAGCCAAATTTCGGTGGGGCCCCCCCGCGAAACCGTCGACGAAGGCGCCCCGGAACGTCCCTGCGATTTCCGCCGAACCGATTCGTGCCAAAAAAAACCGTTTCGGCGGTTATTGTATACAATGTTATAATACAATATACTAATATATAATATATATTGTAATTAAATTACAATATATATTGTACCCACCCACCCGGTTTTCGTCTCGGCGTGTAGCGTGTAAACGGGATAAAACAGTTTTTTGCGAAACAAATAAAATCTTCATTGTGCCGGGTCGTTCTCGATAATAATGCTGATTTTTTCGTTTTCCAAACCCTATCGCAGACGACATGACCGTTTACAATCAGTCGATGATCATGGGCGGCAACACGCTGGACAAGAGACACGGCGATTTCAACGACGAGCTCGGTTACATCGCTCCGCCTAATCGCAAGCTGCCGCCCGTTCCCGGTTCCAATTACAATACGTGCGACAGGATCAAAAGAGGTAAATAAACGCCGTCCGAACCGACAAATACTCCGTAGATACCGATGACGTTACGGCAACGTAACCGCCCCCCACGTTTGTTGTTTTTTTACTCGTGTATTATTTTCGCTTTTTTTTTTTCTCCGTTGCGTATACTGTTTTTTTTTTTTATTTTTGTTGATTTCGCTCGATTTTCGTGCGTTTATTTTGCATTTTTAACTATTTTTTTTTTTTTGTTCCCGTCGCGGTCCGATGATCAGGTTTTCCCGGTCCCTACAACGGTCACGGTACATGGAACCCTAGAGCCCGTCACATGTACGAAGAACTAAACGGTAGTAACCCGAGGTGCCGGGGGCACTTGCCCCCGTGTCCCGGGTCCGACGAGACAATGTACACCAGGTGTAGAGGTAAAAAACACAAAAAAAAAAACAGACGACACAACAGAACGATCGATTAAATTTGCACGGCTGCTTTACATTAATATCAGCTGGTGTGAGAGTTTTAAATAAACGTCAACTGTTATTATTATTTGAAACGGTGTGCTTAATAATTATTAAAAAGCTTCATAAAATGTATAGATAATATAATAACGCATTATAATTTAGCGCTGTGTACCGACAATCTATAGGCGTATGTGTGCTGCAGTTATAACGATTGTTTAGGTTGCGGTTATTCATTTTATTATTATTTTAATAATACGACGTGTGTGTGTGTATTAGTTTTAAACGTTAGTACGATAGTTAACGTTTTTAATGTTGAAAAAAAAACATTTAAATGTTTTCGCTAACCGCCCGAGAGGCGATTTTCAAAATAGTTTTCGTACTCTAAACATTCGATGTTTCCCGAAATTGTGTAATTCTGACACGGAGATTAGTACAACTCGTCGTCTAACCGAACTAAATCCCACCGGTGTGACGATATGCTCAGCGACGAGCGAATTTTTCCGGATTTTCACTCGTGTCACGAGCAGACTTGCGTAAATTTCAATGAGAAACCGATATATTATAACGTGTGTTTCATGTCGACGTTTTTTTCGTATAGTATGCTTAATTGAAATTTCGCAAAACGGTATTACGTTCAAACAACACCAAAACATTTAATGGGCTAAGACGTAAGCATATTAATTTGGGTTTTGACAGAACAACTTAGAAACAGTTTACGGAAAAATGTTTAGACGCATTGTTATTATAGCATGTCGGGAAATATTCAAAACTAATTGAACAGCGTGTCAGGTTTTTTAAAATGTTCGAGTCTTAGGGTTACTCTCTAGGGTGTTCGTCGCACTGGATTTTACGACGCGAAGCAGTACCGTGAATTAATCGGTTCGTCCGATTTTCACTATCCGAAAACGGTTCTGAACTCGTTATAATGTCTATTACGTTTTTAATAAAAAACAGTTTTTGTAAATATTTATTTTTAAAGAAATAAAAAAACAATATTCGATCAATTAACTAAACGGCCACGAAATCATGAAAATTTATAATTATTTGCAAAATCGTCGTATAGAAACTCTCGTTTTTTACTCGACTTGGCACTAAACCTACCGAAGTTTAGAACCGTTTTCGAAACGAAAATCGGTTAAAAATACAAAATATTATTTGTATCGGAAAATCCACAAACGAGACGAACACCCTCATAACGACTAAATCTTCCACAAAATATTTGGGTCTCTTCTACAGAAAACTATATTACTAATAATACTAACTATATTATATGTTATCCTGTGATATTTGTATGCGCTGTGTACTAACCTTTTCAAAAATACAATATCACAAAATATAATAATAATTTTTATATTATTATTGTCTTATTGTATTTATAAAAAAAACATACGTATTAACTGTAATATTTTCGTCGACGTTAATACGATGTGCCTTCTTTCGCTGTCGCGAGTTGCTTTTGGGTTATTATAGTATCAAGGCTGGGCAAGTTAACTCGTTAAATCGAGTTAATTGAAAAATTCGAGTTAAGATAAAAGTTAATTTGTTAGTTATTTTAGTCGATTAAATCGCACGGATTTGTACATATAGTATGACATACCCTCCGCTTTAACAATTTTTTTTTTTTGAAAATGTTCCTACTTTTTGTCTAAAAATTATTTTTTTTTATCATCACAGATGAACTATTAAAATTAACACGTTAAATTAGAAAAAAAAAAAAAATTAAGGTAAAAGTTAACAAAAAAAAAAAAAAATAATTTAACGAGTCAATTAACTAAGCTTTACAGCCGAATTAACTTTTGAACTTAATTTTAACTTCAAACGAGTCCAGCCTTGGTTATTGTTGTTACTTATTTTCATTATTTACTTTCGATATTTTTCGCGAACATTATTATTCTACACGGCTGGCGGAACGATTTCAGGAGTAGACGGCGAGGACATCTGCCCGTACGCCACGTTCCATTTGCTCGGTTTCCGCGAAGAAATGGACCCGTCGAAAATGCCGTTCCAGACGTTCCCGCATCCCAACGGACACTGCGGCACGATCGGACCCGGTGGCACCGTGGGCGGTAACGGCATGATGCACCAGTGCCCGGGAACCCAAACCATGGTACGTGTTCTTATAATTTTGTTTGTTTTTTAACACCCCGAGGGATAGGCGTAAAATATGTACGTTCATTACATACATACGTATCGCGATGTGCGTTATTTACAACTAGTGTACAACAAATTCAGTAAACGAATCGTTGGTTTTTGACGTTGGTAAAGAATCAAAAAAGGAATCCGAAATTTACGACGTCTAAAAGACAGTTTGAAGTTGAACGATTGTTCTTACTTAGGGGTACTGCAAAAGGGATGCTTTGAACCGGGTGATTTTAACAGCGTTTGAAACGATCCGTTTATGTCTTATTACCGACAACAATGTGGTGTACACCTAATCTTATAGTATTATAACATAAGGTACGAAATAAGACACGATTCTTAATAGTTGTGTACAATTGTACCACATCACATAGATACCTGCGAAATCTACAACTCCCCGCCAAAACCGATCGTTTTGAACGGGTTTTTTATCCGTCGACTTTTCGACAGAAATAATTTGTGAGAGATCGAAGAAACGGTCAGTATGCGAAACGCAATTAAATTGTCGTTTTCGAAGTGTAGTATTCGTTTACGAACCGATTGTTTTGAATTTTTTTTGATAACAAAAAAAAAAAGAAAAACTAAGTTATCGTTCGGTATTTTTCCAGCGTCTCGAGTAGTTTACGCGATCGGTAATCTATTGTTTCTTTTCAGCCTCGGAACGGACGTTACTCTCGCGTGGGCGGAAGCGGAGCCAACTCGATGTTTTCGCCGGAATACGACGACCCAGCCAACTTGGGCGACGAATACGGCAGTCAGTACGGACAGTACGGGGCACCCTACGAACAGTACGAGAGCCGCACCTCAATGGCCGGACGCAGTATCGGTACTGACTTTGATGGTTATAAACGTTATTTGTACTGATTGGAAACAGGGTTCGAAAGGACTTTTATCATTTTTTTGCCGTCCTAGAAGAATGTTCGAGGTTTTTTTTTTTGTAAAAAGTGTATAGTTAGAACGTTAAACGGTTCGTAAAAGTACGTTTTCAGTTTTACTTTATTTTGATCTGAAGATAGTATATTCTGCACGGTTTTATAAAGTATGATTTCTACATCTTTTTTAGATTCATTGCGCAGCGACGAACGTATTGTTTATACAGTTATGTTTTTTTTCTGTAAACACTTTTTTGGGTAGAAGGAGGAACGCTTCGCATTTTACAGTCGGTAACTTTTCTGGTAGATATACGGACTCCGGTGGCACTTTACTTTTTCTTGAAATTGTCCTTACTTTTTGAGTTTGAACAAAAAAAAAATTGAAAATTTTGCGGTCAAATGTTTGAAATTTCCAGGTTGACGTTTTCGCGTGAAATCTGGAGTGCTCAATCTTTACGTTGAATATCACGAAAAAGTTTGATTTTAAATTATAACTTGTTTGAAACTTTTTTTTAATATTTTTTACCGGGCGCTAGACTAGTAACTAGATTACCGAGCTCGCTCAGAATTTTTTTTTCGAAATAGTACGTTTGAATCACAGCTTCAATACCGCAGTGACCCACGCAAAGCGTCCTCCGACAAACTACCCACCTGATTGGTGACTTTAATAAGATTCGAAAGTACTTTTCTAATTTGTTTGCAGTCCTATCTATCTAGAATGGACACGGTTTTCTTCTTAAAAAATTTAATTAAAGCGTCAAAAGGCTAAAAATAGTATTTTTATTTTTAGTTTTTTAATGTGATTTTCCGAACAGAATTCCGCACAATTTTAGAGTATGATTTTTTTATATATTCTTCATCTTTACCACTTTCGGGTAGTAAAGTCGCTCTGATTCATACATACAGTATCTCAGAAGATTCGGTAATCGGCCTTGGATGGTATTTTGAATTTTATTTGAAATTTTTTGACCATTATTTGTGACATGATCCAAAAACGAAATAGTCGAAATCTCCGCAAAAGTGCTCCGAAAGAAATTTTCACGTATCATAAAGAAGGCAAGACATAAGAATTTGAGCGTGAATTCGTAACCGATTTCAACGATTCGTAGACTTTCGCAGTATTATTTTTTCATTTACAACATTTAATTTTCAGTTTCAGAGTCTCGGAACTTTTTACCGATCTCACCGACTTATAACACACTTACCTTACATTATGTGGTTGAAAATTTTCAAAAATTAGTTCTGAAAATTTTAGTTTACAAGAAGTAATCAATTCATTTGTGATACTCTTCCATATAGGTAGGTACTGTAAGTTTTCTTTTTCCATTCGACTATCGGAACGTTTTGATGATTTTAGATTTTTATTGATCATGAGATAGGTACTTCGATGTGCTTTTGTCCTTTAACCGTTCCATGTTAACAAATGGTCCTGTCAACGATTTCGAGCGTGTAAATATTGAAATAAACTCATCGGAAACTGAACTGATTGTAGGAAGCCCCGAACCGCCTCCGCCTCCACCGCGCAATCACGATCCAAACGTGAGCAACACAAGCACTGAAGCTAACGACTCCAAAGACAGCAACCAGATTTCCGAAGCGGAATGTGACCAACACCAGCAACCGGCCGGCCAGAATATTGGTGGTGAGAATTTTTTTGTTGAAAAATAGCACTTTTGTGTTTTTTTTTTTTTTTTTATCGAAGAGATCATAATATGTTTCGCTTCTGTTAGACAATAGTCGCCATTATGTTTATTTATTTGAAAACTAGTTTTGAGTATTAGAGAACAAAAATTTTAAAAATCATCAACGATTCGTACCTACGACGCACATCGTCTGAACTGTACAGATCTAAACACTTACTTATAGTTATTTTTTGCATTAGTTATTGGTATTTATAGTCTTAATTTGCATTTTGTTTTATTTTTTTTATTTTACACAATATTAAAACTATAGGCAAACGTTTGCGGCCACATCCCACTGCAAGAGGTATTTTGGTATGAAAGGTAAACAAACACTCTCACTATTAAAATAGACTATTGCGGTGACTCATCGAAATTAGTTTTCCAAAGCGAATTTAATTCACACGTTTTTGTCGTTTACCCATTAATAATAATATTAACATACTTTGCGGAACTACTGTGTATTGAAAATGTCTGACAAGCAAAACATGCGTTGTACAACGTGATTTCCTTTTAGTTATAATTTAATAAAAAAAAAAAATCATTAATTTTTCGTTTTCGGTTCTTGATATAAATATAACAAAAAAAAAAAAAAAACATCAAAGGATACATTTTGTATTTGAACAGTTATAATTGTTTTGCCCTTCAATTCATGTGCACAGCTGTCTATTATTGGGCGATTTTTCCGAAGTTCGACTTTTCAAATGAATTTTATTTCGTGCGTTAGTTGTTTGTGAAATAATTTATGATCGGTTGTACCTACTCGACCGAAATGGACTGAGAACGAATTACCTACTGTTTTTCAAGAATTGTTTTTTTTTTTTTTTTACAAATTTTATGATTTTCTTTCGTTTTCAATTCGTAACAACACGGTTTGTCAGTTATTCATAAACATATACAGTTACTTTTTTTATCAACTTTGTACCTACTAAAATCATCATGGCCATATTCTAATATACCTTATGCAGGTTTTGTACGTATGCACGAGAGCTTGTTATGTTATGTGCCGCAATAATAAGCACGAAACGACTTTTATCAAATTTTTCGACAATTTTGCATGCCATTAAAAATGTTTGTACGGCACAAACGCTCGAGACTAACAGGTTAACAGGTAAGAGGTGTTTTATTTTTTTTTCTCACCAGAGCGTTTACATAAAGTAGGTTTCTCGTTTTAGATTCTGCCGTGGAATGTATTGTTGTTACAATAATGTTTTTTTTTCTGTCAACAACTTTTCGTATTAGAAGGAATGCTCCGATTTTCAAAGTCGGTACCTACCTCTAACGAAAGGTCTATGAACTCCGGTGGTACTTTGGTCGTTATTTGTTTCGAATACGCTTGCTTCGATTTAAAGATGACTATTTCCGGAATCACACGACATTAATTACGAGTAGTATCCACGGTGCAACGACTGAAAACTATTATCGTTTTTAGTTTAAATTTTTGTGAAAATTTCGCGCTAGGAACACTAATAAAGATCACATTATAAAACTTACTACTCTTCTAGTCTTCTCTTCGAAAACCGCTCGGTTTCGTCAAGAAAAAAAAAAAAAAAACCGCGGCCTGTTCAGAAACCTGGGTTTTCAAAAATTGTTTTTTTTTCTACACGGCAATGAAAAAAAAAATCGTTTGGATAGTTTAGTTTGTATAAAAAAAAAAAAAAAAATAAAATAAAGACGCCTCTGCAAGTGTCGGAAAAGACGAAATACGTGTCCAGGCGTAACGACTTAGTTGTATAATAAGTATTTTAAGTCAATCGTAACTAACGCTTTTTTACAAAAATACGATTCTCGTTCAATTTAACATCTTTAATACACATCCATCTTTGCTACTATAATACGCTTTCACCACTATATCGCCATTGTACCATGTATTAACAACGTTTAAACTAACAAATCGTCACAATATTTTCGGCTTATTCGATGTGCTTTGTCTCATTTCACACGCGTTGCTTGGACCTTCGAACTTACATACCGTACCGTCTGAACATCAATAAATGAAAATGTCCCGTTAATTTTGATTTTCAGCGCATTTAAAGGGCAATATCAAGGATGGTTTGACCACAGAAGAACTCCGCAAACTCATAGAAAGGTTAGTAAAGAAGAATGTCCACGCAATATTTATTGTTAGCCGTACTACTATATAGTATTATAAATATTATATCGAGTAGAAATGACCGAAAATTAAAATCGCTCCTCCGTAACAATAATAACAATTACCAGACACTAATCATTAATGAAAACGGTTAAAAATTTTATCCGATTTACAATGACGTTTTTTTTCTGTAATCGATTTTTCGGTCGGAGTATGAAAATATTAGGCATTTGACTCTAGACGGTATTGTTTTTCTGGAATTTTTTTTTTTAATTTCGTTTGCGTGTTACGATCCAAAAATATTTCCGAAAAGTACTTAAAATCATTACAGATTATTAGAAAGGTGTATAAATTTTTTTAAATCACATGATGTACATTTCAAACTAGTGACTTACCCGAAACAGTGACTTCTGGTTACAGGTCTCACCAGCGAAATCGATTTACTTTTTTTTAACATAATATACACTTACCGTTTTAGATACGTATTTACCAGCTTTATACCTTGTAAATTAGTATTAGATTAATCAGTTTTAATATATTTATTTGATTTTCTGTGTGTTTAATGCGTTGGTCACAACTTATAGGACGCCGTAAGTACACAATTTTGCTCGTTATAAAAACTAGTTTACGCGTAATATAATAATCATTATGTGCGAAAGAATATCCATTATTGTCGAGCGTTGTGTTTTGCCAGTAAGAGTAGTATAAATATGCATTTTTGAGTAGAATATGTTATTATCGTGTGATTAGATTTGTTACGTAGTAATAAATAGTGTAGGTATCGCTATGAAACGCTAAATCGACAATCTGTGGTATTTTGATTTATTGGACGGTTAAAATAAAAATGAAAAAAAAAAAAAATACAAGTAAGAATTATTGGTACTGTAAGCGGACCGAAAACGAACTCGGTGTGTGAACCACGAAACCCATAACACGGAAATTGATCGGGAATCGATGGTTTAAAGAATAGTAAAGAACTTTACAGAATTTCGTTTGAAAAAAAGGAGTAATGAAATTTATTTAATTTACGGGTACAAATTTCGATCAACCGAACTCGGATCAAACCTTATTTTACGCTTGTCGTTCCGAAAATGTGCGAGGCGTCGTTCACACGGTTATGTTATAGGCTGTTTGCAGGCCTCTGTAAATATGCAAGATGGAAAATCAAGACACGAACTAAATCGGCAAATTTAAAAGAGAAGAACGGATTGAATTGCCGTTTTTACGATAAAAAAACGCGAGTATTACTATCGAACGGTTTCGAGATCACGGGGTACTCGTTTTAATATCGTTTCTCGCTGTTACAAACAATTAAAATCGCGTGTCGTGGGGGGCTTTTAATTACTCCAGAAATTACCGCGCGCGTGTCTTTTTGATATCATCAAACAATAATATATTATCTATAACTTGAAAATTACGTTTATGCCAGTATAAAATTAATCAGTTTTGTTTTGTTTTTTTTTGTCGGTATATAGAAACGAAGCCACAACAGGACAACAACGCCTCCAAGGCGGAGGGCTCACAACCTACGATACTGTGGCAGTGTAACCTCTAGTCATTTTACGACCAAATTAAAAACAAAACAAAAAAATCATCGCAAAACTTAAATTTGAATTTTTTTTTTATCCCCGCCCCGCGTACTATTGTATTGCACTTTTAATGCCTCGTTTGCCATCCCGTAACGTATACCTTACGCACGAATATTATTAAAAAAAAAATATCACAATAATTATTGAAAAAATCGTTAAGCATTTATAAGTCCCCAGGTGAAATTGTCCTGATATTTGTGAGTGTGTTTTATATATATATAGATAGCGATAAGAGAGAGCTGTCCTTAAGTGTTGTGTCTTTTTTCGCTTTAGTGGTATACATAATAATTATTATTTCAATGTAAATCTCGTGTCCCTATAATATAATATTTTAATCGTTTAGTTATTTTAATTATAAATATTAATATACATACTAGACGTGATATTAGGTTTGTTACGTGTATTGTTTAGTTTCGATTTCGCGACGTAGTTTACCAAGACCGGTTTTTTTTTACATTTTTTCGAAACATTGCGGTGAAAAGTGTGATTTTTTTTTTTCAAGTTCCTTTTACGCGAGTGAAAACAGACGAATAAACCACTCATATATAAGCCACTCTAGTGTTAAAAATAAGCTCGCGAGTAATTCCACGTATCTAATATGTACGCGTAATAGAAACAGTACGCGCGTCTTCTCGTCAAACGTTTAATCATTATTATAAATGTGATTCGATTACCTATATTCTACTCGTTAAAAACGCCACGATCAGATGTGTAAATATACTGTGGTTTGACGCGAATCACAACGTATCGTAATTCCTAAACGACCCCGCACGTGATTTTACTGAAAATTCGGTTTTTTCGAGGCGTTCAACATGATGATATAGTCTTTTTTTCCCTGTAAAATTTTCAACGAACTTTATCTTTTTAAAAAGCTTTTTTTCTTCGCGATTCGCCTTTCGCTTATAACAATACGTACCCTAGGTTAGTCTGTGGAATAATAGCTGGTAAAAACGAAACCCCTGTTTCGCAAGACGAGATTTCCTCCGCCGATTTGGTGGTCTGAAACATATTTATCACCCTTTTTTTTTTTTTTAAAAAAACTTAATCGTTTGAATTGAATATTTCTGTACCCACAGTATAATATTATCATGCACATCGGTCAACGCGCGTAAACGCCACTTATAGTTTTTATTTTTGATTATTCTTGTTAAATGCTTTTTTATTTATACGATAATAATGGTGCATATTACAACATATTATTACCTACATTATAATTATATAGGGTCTTAAACTTATTTCTTTATTTGCATAATGTATAAATATATATAACTATAATATTATCATAACTACAAAAATACTAATAACTAACGATTACCAGTCTACAATATTATATACTATGATGTTACTTTTTTAAAGTAGCCTGCAGACGTTTTTATTATTTTTTAATAATCATCATAATATAGGTACTCAGCAGCTTTTCGCAGTCACTATTCCGACTATTATATTACAACTTAAGTTTTACTTTGTACGGTTTTGTTCGTAATCGCGATTATTATACCTAATAATGTGTATTTGTTTAATTTGTCGTCAATATTATTGTGTAAGTAGCGTAAAACAGGATCGATGGAGTTTTAAAATCAGCATTAATTTATAAATTAATAATTTTGTAAACAGTATAATGTTAGCGCTTAGGATACAATTATATAATATATATTTATTAAATCGTGTCAAAAAACTGACACATTTTCGTATCGTTTACTGCATGAGTTTGAGTAAGAAACAATTTTTTTTTTTTTTCGAAATCTCCGTTGACGTAATTTGATATTATACACCATTATGCGAATTATGGCACGCGATGATAAATTATTGTAACTTTTGTTTTTTTTTTCTAAACGTTGCTCAAGTTTTTTTTAAAAATTTCTTTTTTATTCGAAACGTTTTTACCTATTTAAAATATAGTTTTTACGAAAATATTACTTAAAGACTTTGTTCGTACCTATATAATATGACTTACGGTTTAAAACTTGATATTCTCGTCTCGACGATCGAGCCGTCTCATAAAACGACGTGTTTATTGATCGGTATATTATATGAATCGTAACGAATTTTTATTTTCTGTATTTAAAGTTCTTTAGGAGAAATTTATAGTGCCAAAAATACGCTAATCGGTGTTTAAAAAAAAAAAAAAAAAAAAAAAAATTATCATTAATTCTTATACAATTTTTATTATAAAATAATAGTCAAACGTTTATTTATAATAGTCCGTATAACGGTAATTAAATTTTATACAATATTAATAAACGTAAATTATCAGTGTGATTTTCGTAGGTTTATTATTAGGGAACGTTTTTTCGCTTTTTTTTTTTTTTATGAAACTTTAAAATAGATTAAACAGTAGCACTCAATGGAATATTTAAAAATACGGTTTGTGTTAAAAACAAAAAAAACAAAAAATTAGATTCTCGATATTTTTTCGCCTAAATCCACTCGATACCTAGGTATTATGACATTATATTATGTTAAAAAAAAAAAAAAAATATTAAATTAAAAAACGTATAGAAATTTAATGTTGACAAATGGTAAAAATAGACGGAAGCAAACGTTCCCTAATCGTATATTATTACTATTATTAATATTTATGTTAGAATATTTTTGATTAGAATATAACAGTTATTATGAGAATGGAAAATAAACTGCAGTTGAAACGCGTGAATGATATTTATTAGAATTATTTAACTTAACGGACACGCGAGACGCATTTGTGAAAATAGACTTTTTTTTCTTCTTATATAGTCGACTCGGCTGAGATGTCGCTCTATTATGATTAATTTTTGAAATTGTGATTTTTTTTTTTTTAACGATAATGTTTTACACTATTATACATAATGTGTTTTTTTGTTTTTGATATTAGATTATCTCTTCATTAGTATAATAATAATGCATTTATGATTAAATATACATTATACATATAATATACACAAATATTTTTTTTTTGTATATTATTGTAATACTACTCAGCTTTATTGATTTATATATATATATATTCATATTATTATAATAATACTTATTGTAATGATTACGTAAATATTAATAATTACATTCATGCCTATATATTGTAATGCTATTTTATTGTATACGTGAGTAGCAATAAAACGATCATTCCATAATGTACACAACGTTTTTGACAAAAAGTATTTGAAAAACGTACGAAAAACCTCTATGACAGAAAGTATAATTTGAAAAACGTACAAAACGTTTTTGACAAAAATAATGTGAAAACCTACGTAACCACCGTATGTTTGGCTCGAAAAAACGTCCCACCATCCGACAGAAGAATACGATTTTTTTTGTTTTTGTTACCGTTAGGCGAGTTCTTTAGCGCCTAAATACTATATTATGTTTCACCGACTATTGTGGACACGATATTTACGCGAAAATATTATTTTATCGACGATAATATTTCCGCGTTTTTAAAATTTTTCCTTTTTTACTTTTTGTAATCAATACACGTTTTACGAGTTCTATAATTGGTGTTGAGTCAAAACGAACTGAAAAATGTCTTTTAACACAATGTGTTTAATCGCTAAAATACGTTTTTTAACGCTTACTTCTGTGTCATATATACGTGCCAAATTCTAAACAAAATCGTCATGTCATTTGTTCGTACGGAAAATGTGTTTTAACATCAGATTATAAATTTTGCATCGTATTTTTATTCGAATTGCACCCGTTAATCAATAACTTTTCGTGTCCAAGTGGTTTGAACTATCAGTGCGGATTATAACGTGTGATTAAACGAATAGATATGGTAATTAGTATCAGGTAGATTCGGATCTAGAAAGAAATGCCGAGGAAAAAAATTATTAAGGTAAAAAATACCCCAAAGACAGATGATGATGTAAAAAGAACGAAAATAAAAATATTATACACTCTCGAAAAAATAGAAAACACCCGCAGAAATAATTATGTCCCAAATAAAAAATACCCGATTACCTTTTAATATTTTTGATCGAGTATTTTTATTAAAAGCTTTTTTTTCTTCTATTTGATATTGTGTCCTCGGGTACTAACCATAGACATATAAATGCTATGAACTGCGCTGCTTTGATATGAATAAAAATATGAATATGATATGAATAAAAATTGGGTCGCCAAAATAAACGCGTAAGGCAATCATGGATGTAAAATCATTTAATTTGATTGTTCCATGAAAAGTACCTACGTAATGATATAAGCCTAAATCTTGATAAAATCATAATTTTTCGTGAAAAAAAAATGTATAAAATCATTTTGTCCCGGATAAAATAGTTAATTTTTTTCACGGAAAAAAAATATAATCGAATATTTCATTCATGACTAACATTATATCGGCAAAAAGCACTTGTGTGTTAGTAGTGAGATACGCGCAGTCCGCATATATGGTATCACCTCACTCGCACGATTTCGTCCGTATGAAACGAGATGTTTAATTTTATTTTTGCAATTTTCAAATATTCCGACGACGAGAGTTTAAAATGGCAAATCCGTAGTAGGTATACACCAGTAGTATACCACTCGAAAGAAAAAAATAAATAGTTACGACCGTTCTTCTTTTTGACGATGATATTATTATTATTTACGACCGCGCTGATTTTTATATCCGCGTCGTAAACAACATTTTTATTATTTGCATTCCGAGCGGCGGACGGACTCTCGTAATCCAAACTGCAAATTATTCGACGCTCGTCGAACCGATGCGCGCGCGTCACGCGGATGGGTTTTCACACGGGGATAGAATAATTTGTGCCGAGAAGCTAAAAATTTCCAGAAAAGACCGCAAAAACTCATTTCTCGAAACGGGTTTTGCAGAGCCGATTCAACAACGTTTCGTCCGGAGGATTTTCAAGTGAACACCCGTATGATAATGAAATGAAAATCTGAGAAATTTGCACTGTATTATCGTTATTGTACGATGACCGCTAAATTCGTATAAAACTATTACAGTATAAAACGTAAAGCTGAAAGACACAATGTTATAAACACTACTTTCGTTTTTGAATGATCAAATCGAATCAATTATTTCAAATTTGTGTCGCAGCTATTCGAGCGCTATTCAAGCGTTTCCGAGTTTTAACGGATGACGGAGAGAATATTATTCAAAAGGACGTTTAGCGTTTGTTTGATGGTGTGGCGAAAAACAAATCGTAAAACGAGTTTGATAATATAACATTGTGTTTCTTGAGTACGACGGCAATAAAAAAGACTAGCTGTTTTAATTTTAGAAAATTGGGATTTCTCCCATCGTATCAAGCGGTTTAAATTTTAATGTATCTCGGTGTGTGTGTGTGTTTATGTGCGAGTTTCGTTCGGTTCAGATTCGTGAAACGAAATGAACGATTAAATTAAAAATATAAAATATACGTTTCTACATTTATTATTCTGTCGCGGGAAAAGATTTAAAAAAATTAAATATAACACGATAAAGGTTTTATTTCTCTCATGCAAACGCCTTTTTCTAACATCGTATGGCGGTGGTTCACCTTTCGTTGGTGTACGGCTCGTTTACCGTCGCACGGCGGTCGGTCACGGATGATAATTTAAAGAGCTTATTAATTGTGAAGCAGCACGTCCCAATAAACCACGAATTAAAAATCGAAATTTTCATCATCACTACTCAAAAACAATATACGCGAGCCGAAAACGAGGTAAGTGACGTTTATACAAATTGTTATACAGAGGATAAAGGCGAACACACAGATCTGCACAGATCCTTAAAATCCACAAAATTTAGATGATGTTATTCTTGTAGTTTTTCAGCGAAGTTACGCTGAACCTTATTCATTTGACGTTTTTTTTTTTTTTTCAATCAAATTTCTGGCGCACGTCGTATTCGAAACTATGTTTACCAATATCACTGTTTTAAAATAACGATCGGTAGGATATCAAATTAATAAATCGATTCAATTTCCTATAGAGTCTTCGGTGTTTCGCGTTTTATTCAGCGTTCCGGGGAAAATAATTAGCGTTCAATTTACTGTACTAACAACGCAAATTAAAAAATGGGAAAATTTATCGTAACGTGCTTAGTGATATAGTGTCGTCCTCGGTCAAATCGCGGGCGATGCGAGTTGAGCAATAACGTACGTGATTAATGCGGAACGATTTCTCATTTCGTTCGTTAGCAGCATCGAGAGCGGATGAAACTGTTTAATATTTCACTTGACCGTGGAAACGGTCCAGAATTTTTAGGGATGGTGGAAAAAACGGTCAAACTCGCGACTGAACACGTATAATTATCGCTTGATGCGTTCAACTGCACTCGTTGCGCATTCGAGAGAGGAGGTTCTTCATATTAGATTCTGAGCGCATTACAGTGATTTTTTTGACCGTCAAATCTTAATTGACGAATTTGTGTTATGTGTTTTTTCCAAAAATATGGTATGACTTATTTTCGACAATTTTCCAATTTGAAACGACTAAGGAGAAAAAAATCGTGACTATGGATTTCACCGAAATCGTATTAAAGTTTCATAACTTTTTGTGGCAAATCAAATGTTTTTAAAGCACAAAAACTAAAAAAAACTAAAACGAAGAATGGGAATTTTCGAAAATTTTAAAATTTTATAATTAGCATAAACATTTTTGAAATCACTCGGACCAATCATACCAATTTCAATATTGCGTATAAAAGTTTCAGTTATAGTTTTGATTATTACTTTGTTGGAAGTTATGGCCACGAAACTAAATCGACTATGTCAAAAAACTGCACGTTAGTAGTAATTTTTAACGTTTTTCCTTGAGTTTCGCTTAGTCGCATCTACGTATAAAACAAAAATTAATTTAAATAACGCGTGATAATTCCAATACGTAATGGCTAAAAATACCGATTACAATGGTATCGGTTTCAATTCGATCGGAAAGTTACTCCTCACTCCAGCGGGCTTTTTAGTATAGATTTGCGTGTTTTCGGACTATTACTCGCAAAACGTGTAAAATTAAAAAATTTGTCTGGAATAAAATATATGCCTAATTATAAACTTTTTGTGATATTCAAAGTCAAGAGACCGGAGCACTCTTCCCACGTCATCACAAACAAACCTGAAAATTTCAAATTTTCGGGGTAAAATTCTTTTATTTGTTTTCGGGTTCTTTAAATAAAAGACCGAAACATCTTCGCGGCCAATAAACCTATCAAAAGAGTTACCGATTTTAAAAAGCGTTCCTTCCTTCATCGCGAATCGTGATATTTTCGCCGTGAAATTCTCCGAAATGCCCATTTTTTTTTCCGTTTTCTCGTTTTTCGGGATACAAATCAAAACGTAGGAAAAAGTTGAAAAAAAATCATTTCACCGACCACCGGAGTCCACCGCACACACTTCTATCGGTAGAGGCGCCGACTTTGAAAATCCTAGCGTTTCCCGTCTACTCGAAAAGCTGTTTACACGGACAAACAAAACACAAAATAAAAAAACGGCCCTCGCTCGTCCCTCGGGAACTCAAAAAAAAAAAAATCGTTCCTCGTCGCGCTCAGAATGCGAATGACGAGCGTTTACATTTATTTATACGCGTAATGACTGTTCGATTAATTCGTCTTCTCGAGTCGTCGGAAACCGAACTCGTACGTGCGCGTATTGTACACGTGCGTGCGAGCGTTGTACATATTATTATTATCGTGTTGAACGAGAGGAGAGCGGGATCCCGTCGAAGGGCCAGTGCCAAATGCTATATTTATAAAAAATTCGACGGGTCGGAGGTACCTCGGTCCGCGTCCAGAACCGTTTTCAGTCTCCTCGTGGTCTTCGCGGCGCTCGCACAATACAGCACGTCAATATCATCCACCCGAACCCGTTAGACACCACACTTGTGAAACGCGTTTTTTTCTCCTTCGTTTCTCCATCTTTTCCCGGTTAGACTTTCGGTTTTATCGCCGTTTTCGTCCTCGCCCGCACACGAAATCGCGACAGAATCCAGTAAAATCGCGCAAAAACAAAACTTCTCACGCCCGCTAGCGCGCAGACTACTAACTGCCGGATACAGCCTGCCTACGCTTTCTCAGCGTGACCGGTGAGTAAAACGCGTGTTTTTGAAAAAAAAAAAAACAACGAATAGAGACATAACTGCAGCGATGATCGAGCTGGTCGTCGTAAGTACGCACACGAAGAACCGAGGAGCTCGCAAAAAAAAATTTTTTTTTTTAATCGGCGGTTTTGTATGAATCGTAAATAATAATTTTTCGCGAATTTAATCTTGATAAAACCTCTTCGATCCGAGGCGTAAAAAACTTTTAGATTCCGAGCGAAGCGATTTTTACAACGACGCGTTCTTTTTCCAGTGACAATTTTCTCGGGTAGTCTCCGGACCGAGATTTCACTTGATACGTTTTTGAAAACGTATGATTGTTTATTGAGTTTAAGAGTTTCGAACGAACATTTTAAAATCAAACTCGAAAATTTATAGAACTCGTTTAGTAATCTCAATAGTAATTTTCGTTTGAAATCCGTTGCGAACGTTATGGCGTAAATACTTCAAATCAGTTGTCCACACAGAACCGTGTCACACGCGTTTCAACCAGCTTCCCGTCCGACACGGTATGGTCACTATAGACTTTTTCGAAGTTGTTTTCAAGCTTTAAACACAAGTTTTTACATGATAAGTTTTTAGAATTTTAAACGATTTTGGATGTGCTTGCTAATGAGAAAATGCAGTTTTTGTACAGTTTAACTAATTTTTGAAAACCGTTATTACGACGGGAGAAATTCACATTTTCAGATGGGCGTAAGTTCCATTTTGTGTTGAATCATAGTGTTATTTTTACTGAAAATTAATTTCAACGCATATGTACGCTTATAACGTCTCAGTAATTATTATAGTCAGCAACAACCGAGGTTTGGCCGAAACCGCATGCGGTGACGCTCGTACTGAAGTATATTATAAAACCTAATGTCAATCATCCGACCAAACGTTTAGTTTAATATTAATGCCAATTATATATTTTTAGTACTATGTATTAGTCTTAATTTTAAAATACAACACACAATATGTTGAGGCCACGTTTTAGACTTACGTTTGAATCGTAGCCATGAATTTGTGTTTGTTTCTCAGTTAGAGCGAATCAATTTAAAATTATTGTAATTCGTAAAAACAAGGAAATCCAGGCAAAAAACCATGAATAAGATACATTTTTATTATTATAGTCACCTTGTATTAAAAATATGTTGTAAAAAGGGTAATAAAATTATTAGGTTCGCAGTTTTTATGTTCGCTGACGAATCAAAACTGTCAAAGGTGAAAACTTTTGATTACCATTCTTTATGGTTTGTATTTGAAATTTAAAAACAACTTCGATATGTCTTAATAGTATGTATTGTTGTAGTATTTCTTTCTTCATTGTAGATTCTATTGTCCGTTTCACACTTTGACGCTAAGTAATATATATATACTTAAAACATCGCGTAGTCGGTGATATGATTAATATTTTGTTTCGCAATTATACTTTGTGTATATAATTGTAAAAATTCATTCAAATTGTTAAAATTAACTTAATTGTTGACTCGCCTCCAGCCTTGATAATATTATACGTATTGTTTTACACAAATGTCTTCTACATTTTCCAATCCGGTGTGTTTGTTTAAAACGTTTATTTTTGCGACGACTCGTAATGCGTGTTACTTATTATTTTTGTAAATCGCAAAACAAATTTTTCCTCCAGCGTCGTCCTATAATACATAATATTATTACGCTGAGTACGCGCAGCTTAATGTCATTTTATCATCATTTTATTTTTGTGATCGTAACTCACGTTCCGGTATCGAGGTCACTATTATAAACGACATGAGCGATGTATATATATATGTTATTTTGATTGTTTCGGGACTTGGCCCAAATTCGCGCATTAATTATTTTTATTTTTACTGTGCGGTTAATTGGCCTTACGCGTTCAAAAAAATAAAAAAAAGTATGTATAAATGTCCTGAAGTGGCGTCACAAAAATATTATTGTTTTGATTGATTACGACGTGGTGTTAAAACGCAAAAATAAAACGCGATTTGTTATCAAAACGATAACCTATTCAAAACGAAAGTGAACATTTTGTCGTTTAAATTTATTTTACACGTTTTTTGTTAGCGTTCTCTGCAGACCACCACAATAAATTCTCAAAACGAGAGTTTAAACTTGAAATTCTTTTGAAAAGTATACAACTACAACTGTACTATTTAAAATTTACAACTTTTACACGCGTTAAACTTTATTTAAGTAGGTATTTTGTTTGTTATCATACCACTATGTTTTTTTTTTTTTTTACTCTAATTTCATGCTGTTATTGTACACCGAAATCATCTTTGAACGTTATAAAAATTAACGACGGAACACCCAAAACGTTTGCACAGAATTTTTATTCTTTTTTTTTAACGAGCATAATAACCGCTGCATCTGAGAACGAAAATATTAAGAGTCATAGAAATAAATAGCACATTTGCCGTTATGTACGGCTTGACGACTAGTATCGTATTCGTTTAATAATGTGTAAATAGCTAACATGTAGTAGAAATCATTACGTTTATGTAACTATGAGCATACAAATATTTGCCAAAGATCATATCAGGATTTTGTTATGCGTAAAATTAGAATAGACGAAGATTTACATATATTTGTAAGTAGTAAATCTTCAGTTGACTGTCGTCTATAAGTAACAGTAAAACAATTTTTTTTTTTTTTTTTGCCGTATTTACTAGGAATAAAATGTATGCTATTTTTTGTATAATTTAGGTCACTGTACCGGGAATCGATATGGAGGACTAGAAATAATCGTATGTGGCTTAGTCTCTCAAACCAAACTTAGTCGACAAACCGAAATTGTGTGAACGGAATTCTCTCGATCGCATAACATTTATGCGTTAAAATTTCATGGCTACGAAACAATAACATTGTCAACATTGGATCCGTTTTCGAATTCGTTTGACTCATTCTTAAAACTATCAACGGTCGTTTGGAGCGATTTTGGAAATGTCCGACTTTTTCGTTTTTGGACCGTTAGTCTACTAAAAATATAAATATGAAAAGACTAAAAAGTTTCTACAAAATCACCGTCTCGGGTCGATCTCAGCATCTCATTGTCATTTGGCGTCGAAAAATCACCGAATCCGCTTTTCCATAATATTATACTGTATGTTTTATAGCGAATAGCGCGATTTTATTTTAGGTCGCGCGTCCCGAACAAATCGCTCACAATTATTCTAGTCCTGTACCGAGACATTATTTTATTAAAACGCTCGGTAGACTATAAATACATTTTAATGAACGCGCGCGGTCCGAGACGATTTTTATAGAAGATTTGCGTATCGTAACCCGCGCACGTCTTGTGCGTAAACGTAATTTTTTAAAAATAAATCGCCGACTTCACTCGTAAATGTTATTATAATTTAATATTTTATATAATATGTCAAAACAAAAACATAGTAATAAATGCACAGTGTTGCTCTGTTTAATACGCGTTTTCCAACTTTTAAATATAACGTATGTCGATAGTAGTTAACGCGTTGAAAAAAAAAAACAATATTATATGCTTGTTGTCATCTCGAAGCCGCCAGCTCACACGAACGAAACGAGAATATTATATAACATTTTATGAAACTGTAGAAAAAAAAAATTTATAATTCAAATAAAAGTCGAAAAAAAGTATGTTCCTATACATTTACGATACGTAAAATTGTTAAAAGATAATTTTATAATAGCGTATCGCGTGTTTGGGTCGAGACGACATGTCGGGTTCGAAAGGCCACAAACTAAACTTAAAAAAGCCGTTAAAAAAAAAAAATGTCTTTCACAACGCGTTTCGTTATTATTTTTATTCGGAAAAAATACATTGGCACTAGTAAACGGCCTTTACGAAACGTGCATAAAGACGACATTATAATATAATATGCGTTTGATGCAACTAAACGGAACTGTAGAAAAAAAAAAAATGTAAAAAACCGTGTTCATCCTATTAAATCGTTTGCCAAACAATTTACTCCGATCGTTTTCTTTGAAAATCACCAGTCGTTTGGCTCACTAACCTCATCTCTTGTTTATGGGGCTTAAGATGTATAGTTAATACGTGTGATGCCTACACGATTTGATGAATGGGAAATTAAAAAATGTAAAATGACGTAAAGACGTGAAATTCGCAATAAACTACCCAATTGAATTGCGACTGATAGAATCGTGAAAACAAATTTTATCCGTTTTTAATCGATAATCGTTCTACTCGATCAAGGGCGGATACAAGAAAGTAGAAATTTGAGTGACCTAACCTCTACCTTTCACAAAAAAAAAAAATCACTTTTAAAACTAAAAATTTGTTTTTTTCTTAAGCCTTTCAGAACTATACATTTTTTACAATCTCGCAATCCATTTTTTTTTGTTTACAGGCTTAAAAAATTTTTTTTTTTTTGCCTGGGGCCTTGCAAATGCTAATGATGGCCCTGTTTAGGTTACTTTCTAAAAGTCAACTGCCACCTCCCCCCGTTCGTGACATCTGTGTTCACTACGATTTTAGTTTGAGGTTTTTTGCCTCCGAATTTTGTTTGTGGTTCAAACTTTGCGATCAAATTTTTCTATTGGTCTACTATAGCGATTCATGCTTTAAAAAAAAAAAAAAAAAAATGTTTTTTCAAAAAAAGATCATGTGTAGTTTTAACGTATAAAGTTTGGAAATTATTGTTCTGTTTGTTTTTACCGGCAATGTAAAAAAAAGTTTTAAAATGTTTTTAATTTCGATTTACAGAACGAAAATGGTTGTGTTTTATAAGTTCGACTGAGTATGTTATAAAATACATAGCGTATATGTACCCTAACTATTACTTAGCGGAAAAATATCAGAATACTGTCATAAATTTTTCATTCGAACGATAATAGCTAAAATAATTATTATGATGATATCGTCCAAACAAACTAATAGTAGAACACTCGTGTTTGACAGTAAAATAGTCATTAAATGAATTAGATTTAGCAAACGAATACAAATCGACGAGGTCCTTTTGTTTTCGAGATCTTTTTTAATCCGAGTGAAGTGAGACGACTGTTCGAATGCGACGATGACCGATTACTATATTTTTAGACTCCAAAAGAAGCGAAACGAGTATTACTACATAGTTTTGACAGTGTTTAATCGTCTCGCATTCAACATAATAATAACCGTCGTTGACTTTGGTTTTGTTGTTAACGATTTGTTTACACTACGGAAAAACTCTTCATCGCCGATCGTTTATAAAAATCACGTCGAAAATTCTGGCGTGTTTTAAAACATGTTATTATACGATTTAAAATCCGTAAAAAAAAAAAATATGTTTGTTCTCGTTAGTTATTCACTCAAAACGTAATTTGGATAATTTTAGTTATGTTTGTGGTTTTCGACCAGAAAAAACCGCAAAAAATATTATATTTTGGTTGTATAATACAACTCGTAAACGCGCACGATTTACTCGCGCAGCAGCATTACGGTTGATGTATATTTGGTTTTTATTTTTTTTTTTTTTTTGTTAAGTCGTGACACTCAACTTTGTTGTTTGTTTCCGAATTCAATCTAAAATTAACAATGTTATACTTGTTATTTTATCCGCTTATGAGATCGTTTCAATGATTTACGTCCGACAGCACTACGTTTTCACTAAAACATGGTGTTTTAAATTTTTTACATCGTAATCGTCATAAAAAATGATTTTGACCACAACATATTATGATAGTCAGCGTGTCAAATTTATTCTTGACGATTTCAATCTATTAACTATCACATCGAATTTGGGGCATTCCCGCAAGTTTTCGGGCAGCGAGCTCGGGAAACTGATCAAAATAACTATGTGACGACTATGGTCACACTGTATTTTATTATTACGATATTAATGTGTCACACGCTTGGAGACTTTGGTGAAGATCAGATGATCTTTATCATAAATTATTAATAGGAAATGTTATTTTATAGTTATTCCAAGAAGTTGACGCGTCTAAAAATGTCGTGCAGTAGAAGACTGCAGTCGCTTATTTTTATCGATGTAGCGGTGAAGTAAATGCATTATTCACGAGGCAGAGAAGTTTACATTATTCTCTATATTTTTTTAGAAAAGTTTCAACTACGAGTAATAGGTACATGCGAATAACAAATAGTGCTTATCGTTGTTTTAAAAATAAACATAATATATTAGTTCTAGGATAATTTGTTGACTTCAGTCATCCGGATGCAGTTTAAAATCATTTGTATAATTTATTGTTACTACCGATTTCAAGAAACAGACAACTAAAGGTTTTATCACGTGCAATGACTGCAAACATTTACAAATTTTTCCGTTACAAAGCTCTGTAAATCGTTCAAAAATTTTTGATCGACGTTCTTTCTGCGTCCAATTTCACTCAAAATCATACGACATACGTTTCTCTAGCCAATCGTACCGATTGATGTAAACATTCTGAAAACTGATTTGAATACTACACCACGGAGTCTGCTTACAAACGGATTTCTAACATTTTGATTTTATCCCCTCAATTTATGTAAACAAAATAAAGTAAAACAACTTAAATTTTTGAAAACTCGAGACAAAAATAATCATAGATGTGGGAAAAATCGTTTTCAAAAAGACTTTATGAAGAGTTCAAATCAGTATTCAGAATTCTTATCGCTAATATTCAGATCAATCGGTGTGACCGTCATGGGGTGTACGTTTCTACGATTCGAATATGATAGACCAGGGGTCGGCAATCTTTTTTGATGGAAGAGCCAAAAGTTACAATATACAAAATTTTTCAGATTTTAAGATAGACGGACAATCTAGTACACATCTATGGCCGATATTTCCAATCGTCTTTGGCTTTTTCAAACTTAATGTGCGAACGTTTCAAGTCATTCGAAACAGTTTTGAAACCGTTGCCTTTCTCGAACTCAAAACTAAAAAAACAAAAAAAAACGATCAAAAGTTCAAATCAAGTTTTTTATCAAGTACGATCTAAAGACGAGTATCAAACTTTTTTTTCAACACTTTATACCCGGAAAAATGATCGCAGACACAAGAACGTTTCGTACGGCTCGAGCCATAAAACTTGACGTTCTCTATTTTGTGTCGTCACTCCGAAAACTGTTTAAAATTCAAAAAAAAAAAGCTTCGACCGTAGATTTAATTTAAAACGATTCGACCGTAGATTAAATTTTCCAAACGATTAAACACAAAACATTTTTAGGCCGAGCCGGTGCCGATCGGCCCAATCTTTTTCGTTTGTATCGTTTTTTGTTTAACGTTAAAAACGGCCTACTTTCGGAAAACCGTTCCTCTCAGAGTCTGCAAAAGATCGTTTTCTCGCGGGCACATGATTTTTTTTTTCGTTCAAATTTTTTACTCGACCCGCCTTTGAGGCTGCCCGTTTTATAGTTTATTTATATCTGTTAAATTGTATATATTTTTTTTCCTCGAGGTAATAGAGACGATGTCGAGACCACCGGCTCATCCCAAGGGCTGGGCTCCTGTGCCGTCGTCGGTCGGTACGCCGCCCGTGTCCTTCCGACCGGCGACCCCGACGCGGCACTCGCCCGTCCATCGTCTACCCCCGCCGTACATTCCGTGCCCGACGCCGATGAGGCCCACGTCGTCGCCGCTGATGCAGGCTGATGCAGGTCCCTACAGGTACCCGTCACCGGTGAGTCGAGGTTTCTTATCATAACTTTTTTTTTTTTTTCCAACATTTTATTCGTATTTTGAACGGGCGAATAAGAACGAGTATATTGTGTATTGTTAAGTTATGTACACCTGCGCAGTGCAAAGCTATCGCGAAAACGGTACCGAAATCGTAGGTCTAAACAAAAAAAAAATTCCATACACTCGAACGAATGTTTATTCGCGATTTTTAAAAGTCTTAAGCCTATTGATATGTGCTAGAAATCTTGGCGCACGACACGAAAAATTCATATAGATTTTGTGTTCGGGTGGGACGACTTTGGAGAAAACCGCGTAGTTTGATTTCAAACGGCTGCGGACAACAATGACGATACGATTATTTATATCAATTTTGTATGTTATCCGAAAATCTACTATAGCCAGGGTGCTCGTACGATACAAACGTTATGACGAATAAAATGTGTTATTGGGTTTTTTTTTACTAAAAATGTCGTTTTTTTTCACGACAAATACGAACGACTAAAAAAAAAAAAAAAAATTGTGACTGGATTTCCGACGTTTTTCAGTAACATATTATTATGATTTTATTGACACGTTGTGTTAAAGTGTCAAGACTTTTCGTCGAAAGTCAAATCGAGAAAAAAGGAAATTTTCGAAAATTTTTATGTTCCACACTTTGGTCGAAAATTTTCGAAATCACTCGAAACTCGTGTGAAAACAGTAATCGTACCGGTTGTGACACCGCGTGAATGTTTCTGCTTGTGCCGATCGTTGTTTCGTGGCGAGAAAACCGAATTAGAAAACCACGTGGTTAGCCGTAAATTTTAGCGTTTTCCCGTAGCGTCCGCATAGTTTTTTCGACCGTAACTTTTCGGATTCCTCAGACCGCGCCCGGTGTACCGGCAGTGTCCGGTAACTTTCGGAGCATTTTTACTACCCTTAGAGATGTGGGGGAAAAAAAAACCAATCGTTGTAAAAACCATACCATAGTTCTTCGCCTAAAAGAATAATTTTTGGTCGATATGTACATACAGCAGTGTCCGTCGCCTCAAGTGCCGTACGAACAGTGCAGCAGACCCAGGGAGTTTGTGGTGCTCGAGGCCCCGTCGCCGCAGCCGTGGTCGGACGCGGACGAGCCCGCGGCGGCCGACGGCCGTTCCACCGCGGACATAATCGCCGCCCAATCGCAGGACTACGTGGACGAGAAGCTGGCCGAATACCAGGCGACCATCTACATGCTGCAAGGTGCGACGAACGTTTTTTTTAGTTTTCTTTAGATTTTTACCCGACTGCCGGTTTGTCACCGTGTGATTAAAAAACGTGAACAACGTTCGTGCCATTTGAATATTTTAGTACATTTTTTACCGTCGTAATCGACCAACCGTATAACAGTCGATGTTTGCGTCGAACAGGCTCGCCAAAACACCTTGCCGATCTGCTGCGAATTTCTCAAAACGCGCATGTTTATTCGTCGAGGGTAGGTCGAGAGGGTTTTAGGTGCGTTGTTTTTGATTGCAGTATCCATCGAAATTAAAAAAAAAAAAAATGTCAAAACTCAAAAACGCTCGGAACTTTCGCTGCACGCAGTCGTCAGCGTGCGTATAACGTAATACGCGAACGGAATCAATGCGTTGAAATGTTCACGCACTATCGGATAAAGATTTTAGCCGAGCGTGAAAAACTCGAAACACGAATGTTAAAAACTTGTCTATTGCCCGTCGAACTCGCTCGGAATCGTATTGTTTTCGTTGTCGTTTACGAATATGTCAAAATAAGACTTCCCCCCCAAAAAAAACCGGCGACCCATTCCGAAGCAAAACTGGCCAACAAAGCGTTTGTTTTTTTTTAATAATTAACAGTTTCGGTATACGCTTGTCGTTTGCTACGATGTTTCGAGTTTCCCTCCGTCCGCGATCCGTCTACACGGTACGCTTAACACTGGCAAGGTCGCGAACAACTCCCGCGTTCCGGCGACGGCGATTTTCACTCGCGTGAGTGACTGACGGGCCGAGGCCGATTGTTGCAGGTCGCTCGCCGAAGGTTAGGTAGAATTCACAATGTTGCTGCATCGTGTCGTAACGTTCGCGTTTTCGACCATCACCACATGTGCCGCGCGAGGAATTTTCTATCGTTTTTAAACAAAATTATACGTCAAACAGCGTCGACAACGACGACTTCTGTTGGGACGATTAAACGTAGAGGACGATTCGTCGAGAACGGACGTTTTAGTGACCGTCCGTATTACCGTGCGCGAGATAAAAAACGAATCGTCGTACATCGCTTACGAGTTATGACTTTTTTTTTTCGGTTTTTTATAACCAAACACGTTTTTTTTAAACGCCGATTTTCGTTTTTAGATTTTAACGATGGTAAAAAAAACTGCAGTTTACAAATTTTTCCGAAATAGCGTACTGCGAGGTTTACATTTTGAACTCGTGTTATACTTTCAGATGATCGCGCGCTTGAACCTAATGACCGATCCGATTGCGTATCGTCTGAAACTATGAAACACAATGTTGCAGTCGTTTACCGGTTTACGAAATTACCGCTATTTGAGGAAAAAAAAAAATGAAAAAATTTCGATCTTATAACGCGATTGAACTGCTGGAATAAAACAAGTTGTGTAGGTAGGTACGTGTAGGTAGGTGCACTTGATACGGGATATCGTTACGATTCGAAGACGATTCCCGGTTCGATTCGTTCTAAAAAAGAAAAAGAAAGACTATCGTATATGTATGTAAAAAAAAAAAAACACTCGGATTTCAAACACGCCAACGATCTGCTACGCGATGGGTATTATTTTATGGTTTTAGATCCGGTTTTGCAAACTTCCGCGCCAATATTATTTGTCTACGACGTTTACGGTTTTTGTCGATTTTTGCGAATTTTTCCAGTAGTCGCGCATACAAATAGTTTATACGTTGAACTTTTATTTTGAAAAAAAAAAAAAAAACTCGTTACTTTTCAACTAAAACGAGCGCGATACGACACGCGTCTATCGCGGGCGCAGTCGAACGTTATTATAATGCGGGAAAACGTGACGTTTTTCTCGAAAATCGATAGACGAAACGGCAGCAGCTGCTCCGGCGATAATATCGTTCGAACACGCACCGCCAGAGCACGCGGCCGGTCCTGCGTGGTCTGTTTTTTCCTCGGTCTGTTTTTTTTTTTTTCTTGTTTTTTCGCGTTTATCGACTTCTGGCCGGCCTAGCGAGGGCCGGAGGAGTCGGCGGCAGTGCGTGCACGGGGCTCGGCGATTTATTATCGGGGCGAAAACACGCGACGCTGTAGTGTGTGTGTGACGGCAGTCGTGCCGGGAAACGCGTCCCCGAATCGCGTGGAAATCCGGCCGGAAAAACGGGAAGATTTTCCGCGACTTTTCCGGGAGCGGTTTTCGCTGGTCCGGGAGAACGTGGCCCGGAACACCGTTTCCACGGGGACGGCTGATAACCACGAGCGTAATCACGCGCCGTTATCACCCGCCGTCGGGACGCGTCCCGCAGTTTTCTCCGGACGATCGGTCGTTCAAACGATAACTGTCCCGGATAACGGATAACGGTCGTTCGAGCCGGTTTCGTAAAAAATCACAATCGTTTTTCGTCCGTTGTTCTCGTCCAGACGAACGCGATGCGCTTAATTTCGAGCGAGTGTCTTCTGGTGTACGCTTTATCCGGATCCACGAAACGCGAGTCGACTGCAGCACATCATCAGGCCATAGGATCTATGATCGTCGGCGTCCTTTGCGCTCCGAAAATGAACAAATTCTCTTCGTCGTTGTTCTTCGCCCGTGTGTCCGCAAAGCGAATCAAACCTCGTTCCGTAGTGGACGGTAAAACGTGTGACGCCGTGCAGAGAATTCACCGCTGAAACTGCACCGTTTTTTGGACGAAACGGTGAAACATTTTTTTTATTGTTTTACGACGTCAGTACGACCGTACCGACAGCCGACGGTCGACTGAACCCGTTACCCGGGGCAACGCCGATCGCCGCGCGCGATTCCCTCGGACCGTTCGGACCGGTTCGCTAGCGATCAGTCGTTCGCGAACACCGGTCGATCGTGGTCGACGATTTCTCGCGAAAAACAGGTCGATTCGATCGCGGTTAGTTTGTCTGTCTTCTTTCGGTTTCACGACGAAAACCCGTACGGAAAAGCGGAAAAGCAGCTCGCGGTTTGGCGCAGCGATGGTCTGAGCTTCAGGTGTCCCGCGCACCCCGAGATGGACAGGCCCAAGAGCCTATTACCCGGGTCCTCGAAAAGAAATGACGACGAGTCGAGTAAAGACGGCGAGTCGCAACCGCCGGAGAAGTCGTTTCGGAACGCCGTCGACAAATCCGACGACCGTCGTCGTCGAGATGCCGGTAAACTTTCGAAAGGTTTTTACGTAGGTACTACACATGCGACTGTGATCATTTTTCGTGCCGACGTGTTTTATAAAAACATAAAAAATTATGTTTCAATCGCGGAATGAGTGCCATAAGTTTTCCAAAGAACACAATATCGTACTGCGCCTTTTCGCGTTATCGAAATGCTCGCGAGGGTTGATTTTTCCACGCACCGCAGGCAACATGAATATTTTACGAAATTTTTCTTATCAGAATAATAATCCCCGTTAGTGAACTGTAGTTCATTAGCTTTTTGCAGTCTTTTTGTACTCGAATCATCTCCGGATCGACCACGAATCGGCTATCTAAACATATAGGTAAACGAATAGATTATGACGTTAAGTTAGGGGCGAAAATCGATAAAATAACTTTTGGATTTTCTCGTCGAAATGATTCGTACGTTTGCATGATATATATATATATAGACCGAGTCCAAATTCACAATTAATACTCTTCTTTAAAGTGTAGTTTACATTTATTTGGTTCTTATATAACTCGGTTACAAAACTCGTAATCAAGTATGATCTTACGTGATATTGAAAATTACCAAGGTGAAATATTTGTACGGGTTCCGCGGATAAAACAGTATATAATTTATAAAAATTACCGATCGAAGCGTTTAAGTACCTAGTCAAATTCGTATTCAAAGAAAAAAATATTACTCTTTACTCTCATCACTCGTATCAAATAACATTAATGCCCAAATATACTTTCTCTTTTTGTTCATCGCGAACAATAATGAAGCAAAATCGCTCGGAGTCTTTTTGTGTCGTAGTTTTTTCGTACCTAGCAATGACGGAAGAATTAAAAAAAAATCTCTCTTGTTACGGGACTTCTTTTTTGTTTCATTTCTCAGTCACATTATTTAAGTCGTAAATAAAAAAAAAAATTCATTTATTTATTAAACGATTTATGACTAATGAGAGACAATATTATATACGACGAATAATATAATCGCAAAACTTTTTAATAACGCGTGTCGTGGGTCTAATTTACGCGTATAAAATAAAATAATAACTATGTAACTATAAGTGTATCGGGAAATTTCCTTTAGGCAAGTCCGACCCTGCAGGGTATAATTGGGTTCCACAATAAACATTTTTCAAAAAGTATCAATCTATTTCACCGCATACACGATTAAACACAATTTTACGTAGTTTTTTTTTTTTTTATCAACATTTAACACTTTTATAAGCCTGTTTATTGACGAGAAGGCCGGTAAAATTCTTAAGCCCGGTGAAAATTTGGCCCCGTACAATTCGGCTCTGTACATGTTCTGTCAGTAGAAATCGCACATTATTATATTCATGATTAAATTTTGCGTTCTCTTAAAAAATAAAACCTGCTGTTTGTGTGCTTCAAAATAACTAATTGTGCTTAACAGATGTAAAACCTGACCCGTGGCAGGTGCTAAAAGTACAAAATAATAACATAATAATCATTTCTACGAATGGTCACGCGGATGATAAATGGGAAGAACGTTTTTATGATATCATTACGATTCGTAAATGATAAGGTTGATGAACACGTGAAAAAATAGTTTTACTCGATAGTTTTTTTTTTTTTTTTACAAATTATCCATCAAATTGCTCTTTGATCATGTTATAACAATAACGTACATCGATGAATATTTTCCGTGTTTATTTTTTGAGTTCAATCAATTTAGATTCCAAAAAATGAATTGCACAGAAGAAAATTAATTTAATTTCTACTTTTACTCTAAAATTCTATTATAAAACCCAAAATAAACGATTGTATTTTCGAATCGGACAACCGATCAGAAATACTGAACTTTGATATTATTGCTGCGCTCTTATTTTAAAACTACTTAGCTTTTCCGGCTCATCGCTTTCGCATCGTCTTTTTTATGTTGAAAATTTACGTTTTTCTTATCAATATACAAACTTAAAACCACCAAACTATTGAACAATTCAACACGAATACGTGTGTGTGTGTGTGTTGTTTTAAAACATATAGGACAGCATGTTTAACTTTGTTCCTATATAATAGGAATGTCAATCATTGATGAATAAAAATAAACGATTTTGTTGTACACGCCGATCGATTCCCATTTTCGTGTGGTTTTTTTGAGGAACACGATAAAAGAATGACGCAAATCGTTTAGGAGTTTCTTAAAGTGCGATTGATAAACGAAAAAATAACGCTAACTGGTACACTATAGTTAACAATATAATTTGTGAACTGTGAGCGTACAATGCGTGGTTCCGTACAGATGATTATCTTGTGAGCTATATGCGTAAAAAAAAAATAAAAACGAACAAAATACTATTTAGATCCGCGTACTGTTAACCTAAATCAAGCAAAAACAATATATTGGTCAAAACACGTAGCGAATAACTAATGAGTTAGGTAGGCACTCAGACGAATGTACGTTGAACATGGTTTAATATTTTGCCCGTTTTGATAACTATAATATGATTACAATAATTTTACAGCGCCAGTGAATGTGGAATTATAATAGTATTTTATTAATTTTTTCAGTACGATATTATTATAGTGAACAGTACAGTAATATTTATTACATGTGATTTCGATTGAAACTAGTAACTCCACAAATTAAGATAATATCTAAACATAATATTGTATGTATGTATTATTTAAATGTTTTACTCGCGGTGATAGCATAATATTTTCATTTGTATCCAAACGATTCGGCAATTAAAAAAAATAATAATAATAATTTCTGAATGATTCTTGACGCAGGTAGTTCAATCGACCGCGATGGAAAAAAATGTTTATCTAAATTTTGACCCGTTTATTATAATATCGACTGAGTTAGCAAGGAAGTTTCATAATTATTGGAATTCAAACGTTTTTTTCGAACCCGAAAATCGTGGTAAAAAACCAATCTTTTATCGATAATTATTTTTGAAAAACTATACGATTTTCTGTTTTACACTTTTTTGCACGTGTAATATTTGGAACGAGTTTTGTTCGTACGATTTCAGACGTTATTAATCGAGAGATAACGCGTGACGTTTAGTCAAAAAATAATTATTACGATACATTTTATTGCGCATTTTACCCTTTCATAGCCAAATATAGAAATAGTGTTTTTATTTAATTTATTATTGTTCTATTAAAATATATAAATGTCAGTAGGTGCTTCCAACGGATGGCTTTTTTCCAAATTAATTTAATGTCTACAAAAATAATAAAATCGTCACAAATTCTTATTGTAGACGCATATATTACACAATGTGTTTTTTATTGTAAGAAAAATAAATTTTGCAAATAGCGTTTTTGCTTTCGCAGATCATCAAAACTGAATCGACAAAACGAAATCGTATACGCATTTCGGTCAGATTTCTCGAGACATTTCGGTATTGGTTTGCGTTGTTTTATACAAAACAAATTTATGTTATCGCGTAGAGCATAAATCATAAAACAAGATTTGACGCGTGTCTATAACAAGGTTGTATCGAAAGGGTTAAAATTATACTTTCAAAACAGCGAAACACGATTATTAAGTATTTCTATTTTTTTTTCATGTATTGTTTTATACATTATTTATAGATTATAGAAAACTTGAAGATGTAAGTACTACTATTTAAAAAAAAAAAAAAAAAAAAAAGTGGATAATTACATGCTCAATCTTTTCAAAACAAGTTTTTTTTTTACAGTAGTCTGTAAACCGTGTCGTTTAGATTCTAGATTATCCGTCTGTATAGTCTTAACACGCAAACGCCCATGAAAATTTACCTCCTTTCCAGTAAAAATTTTACTTTTTAAAGTTTTATTGTTTCGCAAAACCTACGTTTTTCAGTTTAGAGTCTTGAAATGTTATGACCCAATTATTGTTGAAAAAAACATATCATTTTGAAATTTTCGATTTGTCGACCAATAAACTGTACATGATCACCAAATTGCTCGTCCTTAAAGTCAATATCGGTGCAAATAATATACTGGATATTGTATCGTTCACGTTCGTTAAACCTACGGGTGAGTCGGAGCTGAATACCGACGACACTAGAGCGGCTGCTATATTGTTTCGAAAACAATTCAACTGTTTGGTTTTGTCAGACTTCTCCACACTTTCATTTGTTAAGCATCATTATTATTATAATTCGTTATTATTTACACTAGCCTAGTCGTGGCGTAGCGTTCTGTATTGTATTTCGGTAAATTTCCGCTTCCTGATCTCTTCTAAACCGAGTGGTGTCGACGTCATGTTTTCTATAACCTAATTTAACGCGGTGACACTAATATTCTATAAGTCGCGAACAGAGACCGTATAATATTCGGTGGAAAATAACCGATTTCAAACGATTAAAAACAACAAACCGAGGGATTATATTATATTGTGGACGTTTCGGATAGTGTCGCGGCATTGAAAACTAATTACTCATTTACCTAAGAGTTAATCAGGCTAACTGTACAATATACTTAGATATATTTCCTTCGATTTTTTTACGATGAGTAAATTAAAGGTTCTTTTTTTATTTTTCAATATTTCCATAAAATTTGTACGTCGTATTGTTCGGATACCTAGTTAAAGTAGTCACACGTTACGTTAGTATTAGTCGCATCACATTACATGTTTTGTCATACAATTGTGGATAGTATAAAAATTACAATTGTTTAATATTATCCCAAAAATAGTAACCTACCCAAATAATATAAAAAAGTATAACTTTTAGTACTTTAGCGATGTAATATATATTGTTAAAACTACGCTTTTAAAAACTGTAACCCATCCAAATATGTGACCTATACTCGACCCCATATGAAAAACGAACAGTCTATATATTATCTGATTCATATTTACTTAGTTGTAAATAAAACAAAAAAAAATGAGTTACAACTAAAAAACCATGACAGTACAATATATATATGCGTAATTTCAAAATTTCTTATCAACGTGTCGTGGGTCAAAGGCTGTCAAAGCCCTTAAATCTATGTCGTGATTTTTACCGTTTTAGATTGTAAGCGTGAGCGAAGAATGTATTGTTTTTACAATGATGTTAAGATGATACAAAGATAGTTTTACACATGTGGTTAAAAAATTTAGAAAATTGGTTTACATAATTTTGTTTTATTGTCGATTTTACGTTGTTATAATGTCGTAAAACTCGTCATTCCGGGCGGTCGTGTATTTCTTATGGGTGGAACAAATAATTACGGGAAACGTGTTTTTTCCTCATTGATTTAGATTTTTTTGATCATAACATCCAAAATAAAGATCGGACCTTACATAATACTAAAATAGGAAAGATGCAGATTTGATAAAAGTTTTTGTTGTTAAAGTAATGTTTTTACCACGACGTATACTAGACAACTGAGCTCGCTCAGAATCGTATTTTCGAAGGCAATGATTTATCGTTGCTTTCGGAAATTAAATAATGCGTTCAAACCACATCTTCTAAACTAGTGACCCACCCAAAGCGTAGTCGCTACACCGTCCAACTACCCACGCGACCTAGACTGATCCCAGCGCTTACCTTTTTTTTTTTTTTTTAACTAAGTAAATGTGAATTCAGATTAAAATAGACTGTTCGTTTTTCATATGGGGTCGAGTATAGGTCACATGTTTGGATTGGTTATTGTTTTGAAAAGCGTAGTTTTAACAACTAATACTAACGTAACGTGTGACTTCTTTAACTAGGTATCCGAACATTATGACGTACAAATTGTATGAAAGTATTGAAAAATAAAAAAAAAATTAAAAAAAAAAACCTTTAATTTACTCCTCGTAAAAAAATCGAAGGAAATATATCTAAGTATGTTGTGTAGTTAGCTTGAATAATCATTATTAACTCTTAGGTAAATGAGTAATTAGTTTTCAACGCCGCGACACTATACGAAATGTAATCCCTAGGTTTGTTGTTTTTAATCGTTTAAAATCGGTTATTTTCCACCGAATATTATACGGTCTCTGTTCGCGACTTATAGAATATTAGTGTCACCGCGTTAATTTCGTTAAAAAGTCCTCTAGAACTCTATATCAAATTACTGTCGACGATGTACTTTTATTTGAAACAAACTAGTTAGGTATATGAACCGTTCTATGTAGTCTTCGGTAAAACGTTCGTACTAAATGATCAAAATTAAACCAAAGTAATCCCTTAAAACAATTCAGCGTATAACATAATATAATATCGTTTGTCAATCGAACCACGCGATGGTTTCCCTGGAAACTATATTTGAACGCGTGTCGTAAATTAAATAAGTAAAACGAACGAATGCCTTTGAAAATCGAACTTTTTTTTTTAAATTCTTATAAGTATTTTAGTGCGCAATCCGATAAACGCGCAAAAATCCTTTAGATCGCGGGCAGATTTAGACTTCTTTTTATGCGAAAATCAACTCTCAAGTGATGACGGGACGGACGAGAAGTAAACGTTCCGAAAACCGAAAATTCTCATCCGTAGACCGTATCGTTTTTTTTCTTCAAACATACGACATGATTACAAAAAGAAAAAAAAAACCGAATAAAAGTGGTCCTATTAGCCTGGGCAACGTCGGGCCAGGACGCGCTCCCTTATAACACTACCACAGGCGGTCTTGGGCATTTCCTAACAGGAAATGCTTACTGGAAACGTAATCGACCGTCCCAGAAGGGTTAGTCAGCACGTTTGGTAACAAAACAGTTGTATTTAGCACAAGTCCCATAAGTTCCCGCCGTGGTTAGGAACCGCGAAACGGTGAAACGGTCCGACCTCGGACGTTTGGAAGTTTACGACGTTACTTGAAGGTGGACGGCTCTAAGGGGAACTTTCCGACGGTTTCTCCGCCCTACGTATGTAATATATTTTTTACCTTCGCGGCACGGTCCACGTGCTCTTAGGGCCAGCACGATATTGTAAATCATACAGCTGTGATCACAGTCGCACAAGCGGTGGAGACGTATTATTTTTTTTTTTTTCTGAAACGACGAATAAAATGAATTTCTGTCCCTGCGATTCGCACCGGGCGCGTGTACCACGTATATAGCGACCGGAGGCGGCGGGGGACTTTGCGAAGGGTCGGGGGACGAGACGTTCGAGGAGGTGCTGGAAGAACGCGACGTGTTCGACAAGTTCGGTCGGAAAAAGGGCAAAATGGTCATCGTGAACCGGGTGACGGTGCACAAGAGCGTGAAGGCGGTCGAGCGGCCCGCGAGCCCTGCCGCCGAACCCGCGACAGGCGGGGCGTCGTCGTCGTCCCTGCTGTCGAGCCCGTTGAGCCGCGGCTCCTCGCCCCGGGACAGTCTGTCGTCGTTGTCGTCCCCGAGTTCCTGGCGGAAATCGTTCGTCGGCACCGGGTCACAGTTCGACGGTCACATCGAGGAGATGAAAAGTAAGCGCGACGACATTGCTGTAGAGCGTCGACCGGACTGGGACATTTTTAAGGAAGAATATCCCGTCGATTTTTTTCTATTTTATGCTTGAATGGTTTGATTGAGTTTGATATATATATCTACGTTTAACACTAGGCTTACCCTAAAAACTGAATTCAAAAAAATTTTCGTTTATTTTCTAGCCTGTTGGTACACGGCTGTTTACGAATCGAAATTTCGCATTTAAATTTCTTTCGCACTTAATTTAAACTTGTTGTTAGAAGTCTGTAACATTGAGTATTACGCGAAAAACACTTCTCGATCCATCAACTTTTCAAATAAACTTTTTTATTCAAAATTATCGGGGTTTAAATTCGACCTAGTCGTTGAAAATTGAATTTTTTCATTGTTCGTTTTCAGAGGACGTCTCACAACTCTAAAATCGGACGCGAAATTTGATTCTGCGCGAACAAACTTTTTGGGAACAATATTCGTCATAGAGCTACGAAAATTTTACTGTATAAAGTGAAGAACTTAATCTGTGTTATAGCGTCCGAATTTTTTTTATATCATACACGTAGTTGAAGTTATTGGTGTATGCATATATTTAGTTTTTTTTTTCAGTAATTTAATTAATTAATCAAAAACTATAGGAGAGCGCTATCGATGAAATAATGACGCTACCACACGGATAAAGTTCTCTAGTTTATACACTGAAAATTTCATAACTCTGCCATAAAAACTATTCCCACAGAGTGGGAAAAACGTTTTTAGTATATTGTAACTGAAAAAATAATTTAATTACGCTTTAACACAGATTAAGTTCATTACTTTATACAGTAACATTTTTGTAGCTCTACGACGCATATTGTTGCCAAAAATTTGGTTCACGCAGAACGAATTTCGCGTTCGAATTTAGAGTAGTGAGACGTCCTCTCAATCATCGAAATTTAGTAAAAAATAAAACACTAGGTATTCCAAATCGTAATGAAATTGTTCAAAACAAAAATTAGTTGATTCTTTGTGAAGGAACTAGTTCCTTACTCAGATCGTCTACTGCTATACAGAAATAAAACGCGCTCTGATAGAATTTGTTACTAACTTTACCGGGTAATTGCCTTTTTTAATTTTAGAGGTTTAAAATTTTTATTTTATAAAATTTTTTCAACTCGCTCGAAATTTCGCATATAAAAAGCGCAGACATTAGACGTTCCAGTGATAGTTCTGTATATACAGTTTCAAAGGTTCATTCTGTTACGGTATACCAGTCTCCATTTAATCACAAAATAATATGGACACCGGAAAAGGGCTAATTTTTTTAAAAATTTGAAAATTCATCCGCTTCCCGAAAGTTTCAATTTGACCTTGAATTATTGTATGCGAAACTGTTGCTGGTCGTCCTACGTCGTGCTCGATTTGTAAACATATTCGACCGCAAGCACCACGGAACTCGGTGAGATAATATAAATGGGGCAAGAATGTATAACCATTGACCTACCGGTACTATATAAATCGTTTTTAAGTGATTCGAATCGGTTACTTTGATAAGTTGTCTGCGGAATTTAGAGGTTCAAGAAAACACGCGCGATTGTGTGGAAAGAAACGAACGCGTAGGTACCGAAAACCTAATTAAAACCGACCTAAATACGCGTGTTTGGTGGTTTTTAGCAGACTCGTGCGCGAGTTTCCCGAATCTTCCGAAAACTTAACGGTTTTCAATGAAAACAGTCCTGAACAAAATGAAACATCGTTCTATTTCTAGGCGTTCATTTCGGAATCGGTTTCGTAAAAAAATCAATCAAACGTATAAGCTAAACTCGAAATTGACACCTTAATGTTCTGATTTTTAAGAAGTAAAACGTTTGCGATTTCTACCACTTCCGATGCATTTAAATGGACAAAATTTAATTAGCGAATAGAACGTCGCATGAAAAAATAAAATAAAAATACGGTTTATGGGGAGGGAATCGAAAAAAAACAACACCCTGTACATATATTACTATACTTGGTTTGTGTTTTTTTTTTTTATAGTGTCTGCTGCCGTGTGTAAAACACGTAGCAATAGTGTCCTATCGAAATCGTTTTTATTTGTTTTAGTTGTTACCGAAAATTGGCCGTTCCCCAAAACCTAATATTGTCGGCACACGCCGCGTGAATTACATCATTATTATAATAATAATAACACACGATGCACATGGATTTATTCCTTAGAACGTGTGTGAAATTATTATTTTGTTTTTAATATGATACTCTATATTTTTTTCAATTCGAGCCCAAACATAATAATAATATGTGTCGATTTTACAATGATTATTTTTTTTTCTCTCCGAAATTCGTTTTGCAGTATAGTAAAATCGTTCTGATTTTTATACAAAACCTAAAAAAAAATTGGGAAAACGGATACCGTACTTTTATTCAAATTTTCATTTTGTGTATTTCTAGTCCAAAAAGATCGAAATTCCCTGACGAAATTTTTAAAAAATGTGGATGGCATGTATCATTTTCTTTTACAGGCTCGATATAATCAAATAGTTTTGAAATTTCCGTTCGACGCGTCGTACAGTTTTTACTATAAATTATACGTATCGATACGTATTTTACCGTTTGACGATTTCGGGAAAAACGTCGTTTGACAGAACGTCAACTTGAAATTTTTACACGCGTTCGTACAAAAAACGTTGTCTCTTAGGTACAACGATTTCGTTTTTATTTTTATAGTTTTTCTAAACGGTTTAATTAAACGTACGTATAAATCTGTCGATGTTTTTTTTGTTTTGCCATTTTCGTTTCTGCTATAGACTACTTACATGTAGTGTAAAAAATTGAAAATTCAGCAGAACGGATCGTCCGTCAAAACGCGCGAAAGTTCACGAAATATAATCGCGGAGTGTATTTTTAGAGGATCTAGAAGAAAAAAAGTATCAGACAAAATGAATTTTTACGTCGTTTTTATCGGTTTTGGTGCCGGACGTTGGGAAAGTTCGTCGAGCAGTGGCGGTTTACGGATATTATTTATAGCCTCTGAGGTGGATCAATTATCCCGTCTGGTACGTTCGGCCAAAATAAATGCGAGCTACAAACGAGTGACGTTATCGGATGAAATCCTCACAAGCGGAGTTACGATTAAATTTTAGGGAAACAGTTATTTTTTTTTAAAAAATTCTTGTTTTATAAAAAAAAGGGTTTGAAGAGCGATCAAATATTTGGGGGGGGGGAGGTTTTAATGATTTTGTGGTGGTTAAGTCTCCTAAGAACTCTCAAAACTCCGCTTACGACGACATCACTTCCGACTGTCAAAAAAAAATTATAATAGTTATAAATCATTTTGTTAAATATCTTCAGTAAGCGACGGCACTGCGACCAGGTGATTAACGATGGCGTTAAAAAGGATGAGCCGGAATCCACATCCAGGTCGCGTGGATAGTTTGACGGAGTTTTGAGGTTGACTACGCTTTAGGTGGGTGGACACCGGTTCGGAAGTTGTGGTTCAAACGTATTATTTTGGTATCTGAAAGCAGTTTTATGACAAATCATTGCATTGGAAAAAACGATTCCGCGCGATCTTAGTGAATCAAATTTGTGTCCTGAGAAAAAAAAAATCGTCATTCTGTTTCGTCGATACTTATTTTATACGCTTTCGGAATCTGCTGGTCGGATTCTTTCGATAACACGTTGGATTCTCATAGTTTCGATAATTAAATTGTGTTAGATACGAAATTTAAAAAAAAAAAAATCACAAAAACAACCGATTTCCAAATTAAAACGAAAACAAAAAAATCCTCTTGCGCGATTTTCAAAAATTTTGAGTCACGTGTTCAACTACGTATTAACCATAAGAAAGCTCTTACTTGAATGTCAAATAGTACAGTATAAGTATAGTCGTAAAATTGTTTGTTAATAAAAATTTTGCTGAATTTTTGAAAATAAATAACTCATTGAGAATTTTGTCTGTGTATGAAAGTTTTGGGTTTGAAAATATTAAGGAAAACCAGCACTATAAAATGGCCATTTTGAATAATTTACAAATTACTGAAACCAAAATTTAATTTAAAATAAAAAAAAATTAATTTAACATGACTTTTTAAAACAGTAACAGACAAAAACGGATTTTGAAAATATTTAATGGATAAAAATCATTCCCGGGTAGACAAACGGTATATTCTGGTTCGTAAAAAATGTAATCTAGATCTCTCGTCGGTCGCAGAATTTGCAACGAAAAAAACACGAATCCGGTAATTTACCGTGGGTATCGTTTAAAGCCCTTTCGGAAGTTTTATAGGTGAACAACCGTTTGATATATTTTTATGTAGGTTGATCCAACTAAAAGTTATAAAACATTTCGAGTCACGCGATGCCAAAACTATATCGTTTTCAATGAATAAAAATCTTCGAGACACGGATTCTCGCTAAAAATCGTGCTGTATACACGTTACTTCAATTATAAACGTGCTCCAACTTTGGTCGACTCGAACACAGGACTCAACGACGATGTGGTAAAAAAAAGAAAAGAAAAATAGTATAAAAAATTTTATCACGCTCGTGATTTTTTTTGTTTTTAACGAACTTGCTACTTAACTTCCTATTCTGTGTGCCAGTCACGTTAAATTAGCTGACGTGTATTACTTAGAAAATGTAGCAAAATTTTTTTTTGTACTCGACGAACGTGTTGGACGAGAAATCGAATGGAGAGAACAATGGTAATAATATGCACTTTGGTACGATTTTTTAAATTTGAACGAAAAAAAAAAAAAACACTTGCTTTATAAATTCGAAACATTTTCCTCGGTGTTAAAAGACGTTTGATTTTTTTCCGATCGGAAAGAATTAAATGGTTTTCAAAAGAAGAGAAAAATTCATTGATCGATTTCTACTAATAGTATTGAAATAAATAAATCCGCCTGGTAATCCACAAAATAATGTGTATAGTTTTATTACCTAGTACGTTAACTAATACGTGTTTCGTTTAATTTACATAATTATTGTGCATCGATTAAAACGTACAATTTACTCGAATCGAAAACCCGTTTACGAAAACCGTATCATTACGCACCACAATGTCTATAATTAGGTGTGTAGGGGAATAGTATTAAAAAACACTACCTAATAAATTGTTGTCGAACAACAATTACGCAGCGACGCGCACAAAATCGTAATATTTTCAAACTTTAGTTAAACACAATAAACACAATTTAACCGCTGTTTTTTAATTTATTGCTAAATCAATAATATGTTTTCGTGTTTATATACTGTCGATTCTAATTTTGCCTGGAGCGGAAAGGCCGAAACAGATATTTTGAGATCTCGGACGGACCGCCTTTAAAATTTCCGATACTAATTTCGTATGTAATTAAATTGCTCACTATTTTAAATTCGTTTTTTTAACCGTTAAATAGTTTGCGAGTTACACGGTATAATAGTTAAATAGTAGCGTTGACCGGCAGGTGAAATTTATTATTATTTTTCTCTAATAAAAATAAAAAACAAACTAATTACTGACGAACTTAGCGCTTCTTTTTTTGAAATGTAGTAAAAAAAAAAAAAAGATGAGAAACTCGGATACTTTGGGTAAGATCATTAATGGATTTAAATATTTGTAAAAAAAAAGCCGGGATCACGGTGGTAGTGTAACGGAGTAGCGACTACGCTTTGGGTGGGTCACTGGTTTGGAAGTTGTGATTCGAACGCATTGTTTAATACCTGAAAGCAATGGTAAATCGTTGAGTGAGCTCAGTTGTCTAGTATACGTCTTGGTAATTTTCTCGAGAAATTCAATGTTCTATACTTAGCTGAAAAATTTACGAAATCACTTGAAACTTTTATCAAACCTTTATATTGTCTATTTAAATATTATGTACAATTTTCAGCTTGTTCCAATAATTATTTTGGATGTTATGATCAAAAAAACTAAATTGACACTTTATCAAAAACACGTTTGCCGTAATTAAAGCGTTTCTTCAAAGTTGCTTCTTCAGTTTTACGAATGTAACTTTTTAAATTTTGAGACTTATAAAAGTACCATAAGAGTTCATAGATCTTTCGTTAGAGGTACTGACTCTAAAAATCGGTGCATTTCTTATACCCTTAAAGTCGTTTATAAATAAAAAAAAAAAAAAAAAATCATCATTTTAAAAACAATATACGTTCTTTGCTGCGTTCAGAATTTAAAACACGCGAGTGTTGTACTATACTTGTGCTGTGTATTCTTTTTAATGAAAAACACGTACGGTTTTAATAATTCAACATCTTTGAATTTGTATTAGGCTGATAAAAATTTTCAATTTGGGTACGTTTTCATTTGTCTAAGCGTCTTTTAATTTACAGTCCAACTCTTAAAAACCGTCGATATTGTTACGTCAATAGTTTCGTTCATAAATTTTCACCGTTATCGCATTACGAGGTCGGCTTCGCGAAAGACCGTAATCTACCCTCCGTAGCGTGTTTCCCGACTCTTTGTATCGTTCGACGTCAAAATAAAAATAAAATAAAATAAAATATAATACAAACTGTAAAACGCGTCTAACGACCGTCCTGCAGTGTGAATGAAAAACATTTACATCGAATTTAAACATAATATACGAAGAATAATATACATAATATACAATATATATACTTATACATGTATTCATAGTTGTGCGATTCTTAGCGAATTCTGTGTCCGAAACGTTGTCTAAAAAATTGTAAAATTCACCATCCAGTTATTGTAAAAACAATGTTAATTATTGTTTATCGCCTAAATACGTCCACCATGATAGCACCATGTTATTTGTAATCCATTTCAACGTTAAATTTTTGTTGTTGATCGTACCGATATTTATCGCGAAAATTTGATCAGTACTCGAAAGTTCGATTTTTCGCGATATTGCGAAATTAGCAATAATTTCACAGTGTGTGTGTAACAATAGTCTTGTTTTGATATCGTGATTTTTTCTTCTCATTTTATACTACCGATTTCGCGTGGACCGTGAAACGGTCAGGGCGACTGCAATTTTTTTTTTACTCTGGAAATCGGCACGACTAAATGAAACTCGGTCAAAATTATAAATACGAATTTTTTTTTTTTTTGTTTAAAACGAATCCGTTTTTAAACAAACGATTTGCAAACTGGTCAGATTCGATTTTCAGACATCGCCTTTTTTGTCTTCACTTTTTTAATACCTAAATAATAATGATATAGTCGATAAGACTTACCGTCGCGGCCTCACCGAAGCCAGTGACCTACAATATTATTATTATATCACGTTTTGTCACGATACGACGCGCATCGTTTTGAACGGCATCAAACTCGCGCAGTTATTGACTTTTTTAATTATTATTAGTGTTTTAAAATTTTACTGATTTTTTCGTTGTTAATGTATTGCGAAACGTTTAATTTCAGTGATGTATTTATTAATTTATGTTTCATTTATTATACATAGCATACAACTAAAAAATACATTATATAAATGGAAAAAAATAAAAAATATTATCACTTGAGTAGCGACTACGCTTTGGGTGGATCGTTGGTTTGGAAGTTGTAGTTCAAACGCATTGTTTAATATCTGAAAGCAATGATAAATCGTTGCCTTAGAAAACACGATTCTGAGTGAGCTCAGTTGTCTACTACACGTCCTGGTAAATTTTTTGAGAATTTCAAAGTTCTGTACGTAGCTCAAAAATTTTCGAAATCTCTTGGAATTTTTATCAAGTTTGTATCTTATTTACTTTGATATTACGTAAAAGTTTCAGCTCGTTCCGATCATCATTTCGGACGTTATGGTCAAAAAAAAAAAAAAACTAAATCAATAGATGTATAAAAAACACGTTTCTAGGCTGTAACCTTTTCAATTTTGAACTTTCGAATTTGCGACCCCTCCAAGTACGATCGAGTTTCATAGACCTTTCATTATACAATCACTGACTTTAAAAATCGGAGCATTTCTCATAACCGTTCACGGACAAAAAAAAAAAATCATAATTTTGTAAAAACAATACGTTCTTCGCTGCCGCTCAGAATCTGAAAAAACAAAAAGAATCAGGTGATTTTTGTTTTGGAATTTAAAAGTATGCGGGTGGCATTTTTTTTTTTTTACTTTTTATGAAAGAGTTCAGATCGGAAAGGGTTTCGGATAACGCGAGCCTAGACTTTTTTTCGCGCAGACTTGTTGTGCAAATCGTAACGCGGATATACTCCTAATCCGTTTAATAACGATATAATAGTATCGATTAAACATTTGTCCCTTATTGCATTATTATTGTTGTTATTATGAAGTCAGTTTGGATACACCCCGGCACGGTGACAACCCGAAGCAAACGCCAGTGATCTACTGTCCTATATTTACGACACACCGACTTCGTGTTTCCGAAACGATGTATATTATAATACTGTTGTTTTACACAAATTGTTGGCGCACACGGAATCTTTGAGTTATGAATTTATGATTATTGTGTGTGTTTTTTTTTTTTACTATGAATAAAACTACCCCGTTAAGAAGGGTGCACGTCGAGCGAACGAAATAATATTGTGTCTGCAAACTAACGTTTTATACCGACGGTTTTCGTGTGACGTGTTCTGTTACAGACGAACAGGAGAGAGTGCAGAAGAAGACTTTTGTTAACTGGATCAACTCGTATCTGTGTCAAGTAACGTATACAACGATATCGATCATACGAGGCTGGGCGTTAACACTCGTTAAAAGTTAAAAAGTCATGTCAATCAACCGGTCGTCAACTAATTTGTTCGTTAACTTTTTTTAACCGATAAACGTTACTTTTGAAGTCAACGTGTTAACTATTTACGTAAATCCGGAACGATATTTTTTTTATAACTCTTAAAAAAAAAAAAAATGTACCTATTACCCAGAAGAAAATACAAAATTTACTGTCTTTATTTGTATTATCTGTATTATCTTTGTTTTAAGTTGATTTAATAAATTGAAAAATTAAAAAAATTAACTTTTAACATCACCGAACGAGTTAAAAAAAAAAAGTTGTTAACTTGCCCAGCCTTATGATTATATTAATTTTTTTTTTCACATATTTTATCGCGTCTTCTTATTCGTCGGGGTCTTGGTTTTGAAAAAAAAATAAAAAAAAAAATACGTTATTTATTTTTTCTGTTGATTCCCGTACAGAGAATACCGCCGTTGAAAATAAACGATTTGATCGAGGACCTCAAAGATGGTTCCAAAATTCTCGCACTGCTGGAAGTCTTATCCGGAGAAAGACTGGTGAGTAATTAATATTTTCGCGAAAATATCGTGGGATGAGAAAATCACATGGAATTTTGTTTCCTAAACCACGAGTACAATCAGCTAAGTACTCAAAGAAAAAAATTGAAAAACTGAAAAGCACTGATGAATAAAATTATTTTTATTCTTTTTTCGCTTTAAGCGTTTCATACAATAAAATACGAGCACCTACGCGAATGTGATAACGATAGTATATTTTTGTTTTTATGATTTATAGAGGTGTTTGATTAAAAAAAAAAAAAAATGGTGCAATACAAATAATAATTATATAGATGCGTTCCGTATTGTATATTTTTAAATACTTCAAAAATGTTTGATTATTTTTAAAGTTACGCTCTTACAATAAAAACGATTTTTTCTGTTTTTTTTTTTTTTTTGGCCGTACATGAAATAAACGCCTAAATTTTATAAATGTACATTATAATGTATAGTTGGTAGTTTTATAAATTTGTTCGACCCTGGGAAGTTCATCGTGTTCTATGTGAAATCATCGGTAGATTATTATTAAAAATGTATTATTAATATGGCTAAAATCTGAGTTTTATCAATAGATAATTTGACATGAATTTTTCAGGCTATCGAACGCGGTCGTAATATGAAAAGGCCACATTTTTTGAGTAACGTCAACACTGCAATACGATTTTTACAAAGCAAACGGGTCAGTATATGCACAACATACAAGACATGGGTCTATAATATAATAAATCAGTTACAATCTAGTGCAGGCGTTTGATAAAAATAATGAAATTGTTGAAATTTAACGAATGAATATTTTTTTTTTTTTTTTTCAGATCAAACTAGTGAACATAAATTCTGCCGACATTGTCGACGGGCGACCGCCTATAGTGCTGGGTCTCGTTTGGACCATTATACTGTACTTCCAGGTAATGAAATTAATACGATCGTTTAAAAATACGTTTCATCTCTCGTCGCACGTATAAAATACAATATTTTTCTAAAAGAAAATAAATTTATTAAATTACAAGCTTCGTAAAATTGGATTCACCGTAACGTACGAAGTGAGTAGTATAAATATTGTTCGTATATCAGCCGTAGTATAAACGTTTTGACTTTAAAAGTGTTTGTTTTCCCCCTCGTCTCAAACGGTTCATTCCGACCGTGCTTACCTTGACCGCTTCGTCACAGTTGTTGTTGTTGTTGTCGTTGACAGATCGAAGAGAACACGAAAGGGCTGTCGTCGCTGAATTACTCTTTCAGCGGCAGCACTAGTAGCCTGGAGAGCATCCGATCACCCACGATGGAAGTCAACCGGAAATCCGACGGCGCTAAAAAAACCTTGTTGAAATGGGTCGGCACAGTGATCCCCAAGTACGTACGGTATCCGATCTCGGGTTTGTAAACCGTTAGTGGATATTAGTAAACGAAATCGCGTGCGTTTCGATCCAGGGGCAGCAACATAAAAGTGAACGATTTCGGACCGAGCTGGAGGGACGGTATAGCCTTTCTGACCATCATCGATACGATACAGACGAATCTGATCGACATCACCACCCTGAGAAACGAAACGAATCGCACGAGGCTAGAAACCGCGTTCAACGTCGCCGAACAGGATCTGGGGATCGCTCGTCTGTTGGACCCTGAAGTACGTATATGTATGATAGTGATACGAGTCGAGTACGAAAAAAAACGGTTTCAAATTTTCGATCGAAACGCGATATGTTTTTTTAGGACGTTGACGTGGACCGGCCGGACGAGAGGTCGGTCATGACTTACGTGGCGCAGTTCGTACACAAGTACCCCGAGGTCCGGAGCGATAGCGGAGAATCGATCGACGCGATTCAAAAAGACTACGATCTCCTGCTGTCGTGGTTGAACGAAAGAACCCAGCACCTGTCTTGGCCGCAGAATTTGTCACGAGATTTTTCGGTAACGGTGTATTTTGTTACTATACGCTATTATATTACATTTTGTTTAGATCCGAGACGAAAAAGTGTTCACATTCGGAATATCTAATGTACAATACAATGCTATAGGAGTTTGCCTACGCCCAAGAGGAAGTCGTCACCATGAGCGCCGTGTACGACAGGCTGAAGAAAACGTGCGATTCCGGGTCGTCGATCGGCATTTCGTCGCAGTCGTGGAAAGAGTTGGAAAGGCTGTGGGCGCTGTTGGAAAATCTGGTAACGAAAAACATAACGACCGGTTTCGCGTACGATAAATATATTAAAATCGTGTCTTTAACATGTTTGTATTATATATATATATATACAGATGAAAAATTGGCAATGGCAACTGGACGCGTGTTTGCCAGAACCGTTCAAAGTGATCGGAGAATGGGTCACGAGGGCCGAGCGGATGATCAACGATAACGACGTCCCTTCCGCCATGAACGAGCAGACCGCGGTGGTGATCAGTAAAAAACTGGAAGATCATAAGGTAAATAATATACTAAACGATTAGACGTCATCATTGTAACAGCGTATGTTCTCGTTAAAACGAACGTTGACGTTTCGCAGTCGTTTTTCGCCGATTTACCGGAAGTCCGGCAAAAGTTCAACGAACTGTTGATGAAAACCAGGAATCAAAACAGGGAAGTCAACGATCTGTCGAGACGTCTCAACGACATCGAAACGGATTCGCACAAACGGAGAACCTATCTGAAATTTTTAGAACACAAGGTATTTTTACGGTTTGAAAGACACTAATCGTTCGCTCCAGACACGAATTACAAACAGTAATAATAATAACAATAATAATATGAAATCGATATTTTACGCGAATGTGTCATATATATTATTATTGTTATCGATCGAACGAAACGACTAAAAGCACGTAAAAAAAAAAAAAAATAATAATAATATTACAGTAAAAGTGTGTCGACTACAACGGGTATGTGTATTGTTTTTGTTCTTTTATAGTGTTGTTTGATTGCATTTTTGAATTTGACCGAAAACAAACTAAAAGCATGGACCGTCAAGTACGGTCGCCAACAGGACGTTTCGCAGCTACTGGAAAAGTACAACGGTTTCGTTATAGGCAACAATATATTTCAAGAGTTTAACAAAGCGTTTGTAGACATGCAAAACGTCGTGAAAGAGTACAAACACGAGTGCTGCGTGGATTATAGAGAATCGGCGGCCATCGAGAAGTTCATGCGGCAGACCGCGGACCAGTGGAAGAGCGTCGCGATGGAGTTGAGGTGCGCGCAGAGCATGCTCGAGGAGGTCATCTCGTACTGGAGACGGTGGAAGTCGTCGTCGGAAGAGATGAAAACGTGGCTGTCGCAGGCCGGTCACCAGATAAACATGCCGCACGAACAGCGGATGGAATTTTTCCAGGTATGAATTAATATCAGTAATCGAGTTCAAAACTGCAAACAATTTATACGAAAACCACGAAAACCAGCTCCCGTCCCCTCGAAAAAATGATTTGGAATATTCGCGTTCAAGTCTAATATTATACATAAAATACAGTTGTTTACTTTAAGCCCTCTCAAACTTTCGACTCGAGCTACTTAGCGCTCGTTATGTCAATCCGTCACGGGAAATGAAAAACGATTCTGTGCGTTGATAATGGAAATCTTTAGGAAATTCAATTTAAATTCTGAAACATGTTCAACGTTGAGGGAACGTCGAGTGTCGAGTCCCGAGCAAAATAATCGTAATCAATTTTTCTTTTTCTTCGCCTTTCTCCCAACTCTCTGAGACCGGCCTATCCCACTTTCACACTTGCCCTATCCCTCTACTTATATTTAAAAAATAACTTCCGTAAAGCATATTGTTCACTTTGAAAGGGTCGTACTATGGCGAGTAGGACCTTTTCCAAATTGAACGTTTCGATTTACAACTTTTTTCAAGTGGAAACGCATCGTTTTAAAGCTTTGTTCGCGCGGATTGTTTGTCTTTGAATTTTTTTCATTCTCAAAATTTTTCTACTTTGAACGTTGATGGAGTTCACATTTGTTCGCGTTACAACCTTTTGAAATTGAGCGCCTCGCTTGATAAAGAAGTCGGAAATTTCATTTTAGTCCTAAAACGACGGGCAATTTTTCCGCGTCGCAATCGAGAAAACAAGAAATGTGTTTAAATTTTGTAAATGTTTCATTGTAGGTCATGGAACCTTTTTGATTTCGGCTGACGCGATACCTAATATTGTTTACAGGACATCGGTGTCTGGAAAGAGAGATACGAGCTGCTCAACGATACCGTGAGCTTTTTGATCGCGACGTGCGAAGACTCGATCGGGGACGAACTCAAACGAGAATTCGCAAGCATCACCGCGATGTGGGAGGGCATATTTTCGGTAAGCACAAATCAAACTGGATTTTCGAAACGAAAAAGATTCAACGATCAGTGTCGATTTTTCTGTTTCGAAATGTAGAGAGCCAAAGACTATATGCACTCGGGCGACATGATGAGGAACCGGAAAGAGTATTTCGAAGGACTGGACGCGTTGCACAAATGGAACGAGCGAGCGGAACACATTATGTCGTCGATACATTTAAGCTCATCGCAAAAAATCAAAGACTATTTAAACGATATACAAGTATGACGATAATAATATTTATGATCGCAGTGAAAATAATCGAACAAACTACACGGGTTTAAATGCAAAACGTGTTTCAGTGCCTCCAAGTGGAACTCGAACAAATGGAGGACCTGTTTAAAGTGATCAGTAAAAAATTTCAAGTTTTGATAAAAGACTTGACCAGAGACGAAGTCAGCGAGATGATGTTGTGTATCAAAAGAGAAAAAGGTGCTTTAGACCGGAATTATTTGTTCGGATTTTGGGCGTTTGAACACCGCAATACAATACAAAGAAAATTTATATTCGGGTGTTCTCAATCATTAAAATTCGGGGTTTTTTCGGGTGTTTAATGTAATGCCGTTTGCTATAGGTGCATCACTGAGTATTATGGTGGAACCAATAGAGAGTAAAATATGCTTATTCTAATAAAATATATTTCTCTAACAGTATTTCGAATAGTACGAAATATTTTACAGTAAACGACGTAATATTATGTGAAAAAAGAAATGATATGAGTAAATTTTTGCTTTTTTCGTTATTTTTACGGGAAAATCAACGACTGAAGCAGAACTCGGCTCAAACGATTCTGGCAACGTAACGCAGGTATCGCGCGGTAATGTTTAAATTCAACGTATTCTATTCGGGTTTCGTGTTAACGCGAATGTTTGATTCGGATTTCGGGTTAATATGGAAAAAAAAAAAAATATTCGGGTATCGGTTGTTTTTAAGGGTACTCGTACGGGTGTTACGGGTTCGGATTGATTCGGTCGGGTGTTATTCTCTGGATCCGCGTGATACGTTTGACGCAGAGAATAGTATTATAATTTCCACGGCGCACACGAGTCGAAACAATAACTTGTGACAATAATAATTATTATGGTCGTCAAACAGATATCGTCGTGTATGTTGTTTGGCCCGAAGAGTAAAACACCTATAGTACGCGGGCGCATGAAATAAAAAAACGCTTTAGTGTATTTTTAATAAAAAAAAAAATTATTACAAAGGTTCAGATGAAATAATAACGGTTTCGTTTAAGAATCGCTGGTCAATATCAGAGGCAACATACCGGTACAGCTGAACGCTCTGCACCATATGCTCGTTCAGTACGGCGCGCTCGAGGAGGGTCAGAGAGAAATCGACGGTTGGTTGAACAGCTGCGAAGACTTTTTGTCCACGCTGAGGTCGGGCAAGAGCCAAGAGAAATTGCGAGCCGACAGTGAACGATTAAAGGCGAGTGTATAATATAATATGTTATGTTGAAGTCAAGGCTGGGCATCGACTTGTTAAAAGTTGCGATTAAATTGAAAAGTTACGGTAATTGACTCGCGTTCGTTAACTTTTAACCTAATTAGTAATTTTTTTTTCCCGATTTAACGTGTTAGCTTTAAGTTAATCCGTAAAAATAAATTTTTTTTTTCAAAAATCTTTTTAAAAAAACGAAAATTTTCACTTTGAAGAAAATTTTAAAAGGAAATACAAAAAAAAAAAAAAATGTCATACATACTAGGTACGAAACCGTGTGAATTAAAAATATCAACTATTCTTTTTATATTAAATTAAGTTAATTCTTTCTCGTTAGTTGACTTTTAGTTTAAATTAAATTAAAAAACGAAAAAATTAACTTTAAACTTCACTTAATTTTTTGTTTTTGCGATCGACTTAACTTACGAGTCAAGGGGGAATATCCGATAAAGTTATTATCGAATTCCGCCAGACCACGTCCATACGTTATTAATTTTATAGCAGTCTATAGGATCTATCTTAAACGATTTCGGTTTTGAAAAATTATAACAATTCAGAACAGTAATACCTGTATAATATAATACTGTCATTGAGTCTTTTTTCGAATTTTGATTATAAAAAAAAAATAATCATGCGTTTGAATTTTCAACAACGCAGTCAATTTTACACCTTAATAAATTAAAGAAAAATTTTCCCATGACAGTGTATCAATAAGTATTGTGTACGGATTGTGTATTGATTAAAATCACAGACTTCTAACAACAAAATTTAAACTAGTGTGAAAGAACTTAAAACGCGAAATTACTATTTTCACATTGTAATGACTGGCTAAAAAACGAACGAAAGTATTTTTTTAAAACATTTTTTAGGTCTATCGTAAACCTAGTGTAAACTATAACATGTATATAGCTCGATCAAACCATTTAACAAAAAAAAAAAAAAAAATTATGGGACGATTTCCCTTAAAAAAAATTCGTCAAGCTGCCCAGCTTTGGTTGCAGTTTCGCATCGGTTCTCGCGTCAACTCTGTTCGCGTTTTTCGATTTCAGAGCGTTGTCGTACGCACGTCGTACTACCAGTCCATGTTGTCCAGCAAGAACAAAATATTCCAGAGCATCATCAAATCGATCCAGCCGGACCGGCAGGGAAGTAATGCCGAGTTTGTGCAGACGATGGCCGATCTGAACGCCAAGTTTTCTAGAATCTCGCAGGAGTGTCAACAGTGGGACGCGGTATTTAAATTTTTAAAAAAAAAAATTGTTTGCCTGTGAAAACTCTTGTGTGTAGCTCGAGAGTGCCCTTTTTAGTGCGTATCGCCGTGTGTGTACCCGGGGAATAATTTTTTACCCGTTAAATATTTTCGTAATTAGTTTTTGGAAAATTATTACTTTTTCAGTAAGTCATTTTAGTTTTTCAGAAAATTCAAAACAGCCAATCATTATAATACAGGAATGTGTTTTTTTAAAGTTTAAAAAACTTTCGTGCGCACAGACACAACACAACGAGTTATTTGTTAGCTATCGAAAATTTGAAAAAATCATTATTAAAATATCTATGTACAATTTTGCTATGGAACCATGTTTCAATGTAGGCAACAGACCTATATTAAGTATTAACCACAAAACATTTTAAGTACGAATCACAAGAAATAATTCGTAAACGTTTAACTATAAATGTCTACGAGACAAACGAGGTACAAAAAAATTATTTTGGTTTCCGAATTTTTAAAAAACCAGATTTTTTCTATCAATATCGAAGTACCATAATTTGAATGGTAATCATATCTAGGGTTATTATCTGGTAAAATCTATTGCTGTATAGTGTTAGTGTTTGCATCCGCACGTTTCTAAATGAATAAAATACGTTGCCGTACTTATTTTTTTCTCATGTTTACGTCGGTATTTTCATTTCAGAAACTCCAACAAACACTGAGGTGTTGGCACAATTTTATCGCGATAGAAAAAGTCATATTGGAATGGATCGAAAACACCAAGCGAGTGATTTCGGAGGAGCAAATGAGTTCGAGACAAATTTTGGAGTCACAGAAGGTGAGCGTTTCCGCAACGAAATGGCCATTATCAGTTATTCGAACAGCATAACAATCAATTTTTTTAAACTTAGGGATATCTGGAGTACTCTACCGACAACAAATGGATAAACGAGTTGAACAACATCGAAGGTGAACTTCTCAGATGCGTTTCGCCTAGTGAACAGGAGCCGATACGAAATCGGTCAAAAGTCTTAAAATCTAAATATCAAGTAATGTTTGAATTCAATCTAATCGTACCTAATCATAAATCATATTAACTTCAATCGTTTGTAGGAATGTTTAAATTTAATTCCTGCGTACGTGACGAGAATCGAATTCAAGTTGAACGAAATGACGTTCAACCAGTGCATGAACGAAGCGGAAAAAGAACTGAACGTCGAACAGCAGATGTTAAGTAGAAACGAAAATGTCAATTCGATACTAAGGCGGAACATCGTGAGTAGAGTATCGGGTTTTTATTTTTAAACCGTACCCATACGTCGCTGATGTTTTCAGGAATATTTTGATCACGGTGTGATATTTAAAGAACTGAAAACTTGCCTGAAGAATATGTCTGTGGCCAGTGAAAAAATATCGAACCCGTCGATCGAATCGAGTCTGACCAAAGCGGCGAATCGATTTGAAAGCGTAGAACGAAAAACCTCTGAAATGAGACAAAAGTGTAAGGAAATACCTAACCAGCTTCAAGAATACCAAGTGAAATTCAACGATCTGAACGAATGGATGAACGCAGTTGACGTGAGCGTTGACCGACTGCTTAAGGGAGTGTTAAACGACGAGGAGTTCGAAAAAGAAAAATTAATATTTCAAGTAAAAATTTCTGTTTTTTTTTTTTTTTTACATCAACAAATCAAACAGTTTTTAACGATATAATTTATCACGGCAATTTTTGCGTGTTTAGGACATTTGTCTCGATGTCGACGGTAAACGAAGTGACATGAAATGGATGGTTCAGGTATTAGACAGCCTGCTGCCGTATGTGTCTGTAGAACAGCAGCAAATCGAGCAAGCAAATTTGGAACGATTAATCGGCCGGTACAAACATTTGATACCGAATATCGACGTGACGATAAACAAAACCGAGTTGTATACGAAGTGTTTTGTTTACAAAAAAGAAGTGACAGAAGTAAGCGGGTTTCAGCCGTTTCCGTGTTGGAAACTGTGCGCAGCGTTTAACGATTTGTCCGTTTTGTATAATAATAATTTGTTTTTGTTATTTTTTAGATCATAAAGATTCTTGAAAAAACGAATAACGATCAACTGTCAACGCGTAACGAGTCCTGGGACGATTTGAACGAACTGATTTCTAATCAAGAACAAGTAATCGAAGGACTCGAAAAACAGCGAACGACCGTGATGTCGACGTTGCAACGCGGCAAACAATTGGCGAAAAACACGTCCGCCGCGCCGAACTTTGTCCCGCAACTCGTCACTAAATTAGAATCCGATTGGAGCCGCGTGTACAACGAATCCATCGATAAGTACAACAAGCTAAAAAATGCACAAAAACTGTTGACGGAGTATACGAAGACCAAAAATGAAATCATGGAAATAATTAGAAAAGCGGAAAGCGAATTGAAAACCGTGTCCGACGATAACAAACACGACTCGAGGGAAATTTCGATGCAGCTCAGGAGCAAACAAGAACTCAGTCTCGCATTACGAGAAGCGGCGGAAAATATGTTGAACAAATTAAGAGACATATCACAAAATCTACACATTCCCGAGAAGGAATTTGTCATTGAAAACGAAGTATTTTTATCGATTAATTTTTCGTAGTGTTTACTTGTACATAATACTATGGGTTACCTACTTTAAATTGTTTTTTAAATTTAGATTAACGCGATTCAGAGCGAATTAGAGAGCACAATAGAAACGGTGGACCGAGAAACGCAGCGATTGGAAAAACTCACGATGAAACTCTGTGAATTGGATTCGGGTCTGAACAAAATCCACGTCTGGTCCGTGGAATCGGCTCCCGCAGTCATACAGAGAATACAACAAGACGAAACTAGTCTCGAAATCAAGGCTCGTGATATCGAGGAGGTTCAAGATGAATTGCAAAAACGGCGGATCAGCTTGGATCGATTAACGCGGGACTTAAGTAGTTTTGAAAAAGGTAAATTTTTTGTCTAAGTGCGTTTTTTATCATCAAAAATTTAAAAAGTCTATACAAATAAATTGTCGTTTTATTTATTTTTTTATTTATATTTTATAGACAACAGATATTAATATAGTGTTTTACACGTCATGTTCATAATAAGAAACGTTAATATCGTGAAATAAATTTTTACTCGGTTACGTTTACTCAAATATACATTTCAAGTAGATTGAAAGTAGAGAATTATTATATTTATATGGAAAAAATACAATTTTAGTACATTTTAACTTTGTAAATTTTCATAAAATACGTGATTCTTACCAACAGCGTGATTTTTCGAGTTTTGAGTGTAGAAGTTTGAATAATTACGAATATGTTTGTAATGTTTTTTAGAAAACGACACAAACGAGACGCAAAGGCTTCGGCAAGACCTCGACGAAGTCAGAATGTCAATTTTAAACTTGGAATGTAACACCAATCGCAAAAACGAAGAGATTTCTCTCGATCTGAACGAATGGCAAATCCACAAAGCGAAACTGGAAGAAATCAGGCCTTGGTTGGAAAACGCCGAGAAAACGATTAACATCGATCACGTGAAACCGATCACGTTACAGACGGCGAAAGATTGGTTAAAAAACGCGCAAGTGAGTCGAGCAAGACGCGGTGACATTAAGTCTGAAATTGGTTTCGGATTTTGATGTTATCGATCGGGATTTTAATTATAATTATTATTTAGCTAATCGACAGCGAGTGTCAGGAGAAAATTGACAATCTCAAAAGTATAACGGCCGAGAACAAGACCGCGGTCATACTGAACGAAGTCGACGCGATCCAGTCCCGTTGTATATCGGTACAGTCTTCGGCCGTGCAACAGGTGACTCGTCTGCAACGGATGCTGTCCACCTGGTCGGAGTTGTGTGAAAAAACTCAAAGAATCGAAGAAAAACTGAACCGACCGTCGCTATCCGAACTCGACGACCTGAGCGTGAACCAATCTCTTTCGGAAGACTTACTGGAGAAAAAACTACTGGAACAAAAGGTATCTACGTTTAAATCATTATCAATTATATTGTTTAAAGGTATATACATGTTATTCGTTCTTACTTGATTCTGTGATTATTATTATTATTTTCAAACAGGCGCTGTATCAAGAACTCAACGAGTGTCAAAGTGAGATAGCTAGCCTTTCGCAGGGCTTAAATAGCATGCACCAACATTTCGCGGCCGAAACGACAAACGACGTGAAAGATAAACTGTCCAGTTTTAAGTCGAAGAACAACGAATACCTGAAGCTGGTGCACGATCAAATGCAAAACATTTCCAACATGATTTCCGACAAGTGAGTTGAACGGATAAATTTTTTTTAAATACGTGTACTACCTACAGTTTATTAGTTACGGACACTATTTTAAAAGTAAAATGCGATAAACGGTCACGGTTGAAAACTTCATTGTTTAGAGCGGTATAAAAAGCTGTGTTTGTGAATAAATATTATTCATCTTTATGCGTTTTAAAAAAACTATTTTGATTCTAAAATTATTTCTGAATAATTTAAATTTTAGGAAAGAACACGCCATCAAAGTAAATACGTTCTGCGAGTGGCTCAACGAGTTGGACTCAAAAGTGAATAAATTCAACGTGGTCCCTAACGCTGCTATTGAAGATACGTTGAGAAAACTCCATTTACTGGCCGAAGAACACTCGGAAAAACAATCGTTGTTTGTGGAAATCGCTAATGATTTTAAACGTTCCGACGACGCTTCGATGTGTCAGCCAATAGTGCAATTTAAGGTATTTTTTTTTCTCATTTCTTTAATATTTTTAAGTTTTGTTTAAAAAAACACGTTTTATAACTCCATAACAGGAACTTCAAGATCTGATGCAACAGAAGAAAATCGTTCTCGAAAAGGCGAACGAATTTCTCATCTGGAACGAAACCCTTATGGAGAAGTTGAGTCACACTGAGTTTCAGTTTGACACCAATCAAGCTAAAATCGATTTGGTAGAAGACATGAACAAATGCTCGGAAGAAATCAAAATGTGGGCTGAAAACATCGATTCGATCGAACATTTATTGCAACAGAGTAAAACTGCGATTCTAGGACCGTCAATCACAGACAAACTGAAAGAATCTGAGATTAAACTAGTGAAAATTCAGTAAGTACAATATTTTAAAACCAATTAGAACATAATTTTTCGAAATAATTTTTTAACGATTTTTTTTTTCTCTTCTCGAACGTGAATATAAAAGTATTTTGATTTTTAAATTTACAAATTTTAATAAGTATAAAAACAAATTTTTTTTTTTGATATAAAATTCAACGCATTTTTATGCGTTCTAAGATTAAAGGGGAACATATAAAAGAAAAACATATTCAAGAAAATTGAGGTGACTACTAATGAACGTTTGTAATCTTAAGTCCAACCGATACAACCACAGATATAAGTAATTATTTAATGTATAACGTTTGGTCGATTAAATTGTTTCCAGGGAAAAACTAATTGCGAAAGAACAAAATGAACAGGAAGTTAAAGACCGACAAAAAATCGTGAAAGAAATTAATGACGATTTGTTGAAACGCATAAAAATCATGGAAGACCAGATAAACAACCATACGTCGTCCGTCAAAACGTGGCGCGATGTTGAACTTGTTGTTTCGAAACTGTCGGAATTAAAGGATTCCAGTGAGTTAGCGACTGAATTCAAAACGTTAGAAGAAGCCGGTGAATCTTTGACTCGACTGGACAAGGGTAGCGCGGTGTTGGTGGAAAACATCGTACAAAACGCAAACGCGGAATTGTCAAATTTTAAAACTGCGTCCGATCAGACGGTAGCGAAACTGAAAGAAATCGACGAAAATCGGACGACAATAAACAAAATGAAAAATAAAATAAAGTCGGTAAGAGAAGAGTGTGAGACGATTTTGAAACACGTTGAGTTTCCGAACGATTTGGCCGAGGCTCAAGCTACGGAAGACAAGTACAATAAAGCGCTGGATCAGTGTGCCGTCGTAACGAATTTACTGCCTGCGATGGAAGAAGCTGTACAGAAGCTGGCATCAATCACGGAGAACTACCCACAGTTAAATTATAATAAGCTAAAACTCGACTGCAAAAACGTTTTGGAGAACTGGGAAATTTGTCACGCAAAAATCAAAGAGAACGCCGAGGCCGCACACTCCCAACAAGTTATTTGGAAACAGGTGAACGAAGCCAAGGATAGAATTTTACAGTGGTTGTCTGATACGAACATCGAGCTTTTAGATTGCATCTCCAACTTTGACGACATCGATAAGATTAAAAGCAAGCTGATTAAATATTCTGAAGAGAAAGAGCATGAATTACAATTGAAAGCTAACCTCGCCGAAAAAATTAAAAAACTGGAAAAACTGAACGGGAACAAACCAGTTTTAACGTTGGTCTCGTTGTGCGAACTGATGGACGACCAGTTTTCCGGCGTCGACGGTATAGCGAGCAGTTTAGTCGCTCGAATCAGCGGTTATTCTCAGCAAGAAGAGGCGATTAGAACCGAAATCAAGAAAAGAACATCCGAAATCAATCAAATACGAGAAAACGTCATCAAGTGCGACAACCTCAATAACGAGCTGGACGCGCTGTTAGAGAATTTAAAGTCGAGTCAAAAATGCAAAAACGATTTGATAAAATCAAACTTAAACATAGATACGGTCCATCAAGCCGTATCGGAAATGTCCAAAAACTACCCTATTTTATCGGAATCGACTGTAAACAAAGAACTAAAGAGTCTCAAAAAGCGCTATGAAACTGTCGTGCAACAAGTGGACAAGGTAGAAACTACGTTAATGACGTATTTAAAAAAGCATTTGGAGGATGACTTGAACAACCTGATACACTCGATCAAATGTGCTGATGAAAAGTTGACATGGTGTAAGCCGGAAGAAGAAATTGAAAAAGAACAGATTGAAGTCAAACTTCGATCTGTAGAGGACGTTCAAAGAAACTTGAAAGCGATAAAAGATCAAAAATCTATGATTGATTATGTTTTAGATCACTTAAATCAACATTCACCTACAGACGTCCAGTTGGAAGAGCTGAGTAGGAGCAACGAGTTATTAGATTCACAACTCGAAAATGCTGAAAAACTAGTAAATGAACGAAAGTTGATGCTTGAAAAACTCATAAGTTTTTGGGATGATTATCAAAAAAACTTGGATATCTTAATTCCAACAATAAATACCTTGGAGAGTGATATGAAGACGTTTATTGAAATTCCTATTGATATGCATTCAATCAACGTTGTTGAAGACGGTATCAATAAAATCCAGTTAAATGTTGATGAAGCTAAACGATTGATAGACAAACTAATGTCTTGTTTTGAAAGTATTAAACGCTTCCACAGTAAAACAGTATTGGATAATCAAATTTTAAAAAATAAACGAATATTAGAGCTGCATCAAAACAGTATCGATAGACGTTTTGGAAGAGTAGGAAATTTAAAAAAAATGAAAAATGAATTTACCATTTCCTATGAAAAAGCCACTAATTTGGTACAAGAGTTAAATTCGAGGTTGAAGTCGGTTGAAAGTTCACAACCGATAGGGAAAAAATCTATTCAAAACGCGCAGTCTGACTTAGAAATTATGAAAGGTCTCAATAAACAGCTGGAAGTATGTCAGCAATTGGTCAATGATACGGTTTCGAATGGAGAGAGTATGTATCCGGACATAAATGTGGAAAACCGAGACGAAATCAGATCAAAAATAAAAGAGTTGAGATTATCTATTGAAAATGTAAATGACGAGTGTGGAAAGACAACAAAAACGATTGAAAACGCTTTAGTACAAAAATCGTCCTTCGATGAGAGTTGCGGTCAAATTCAAAATTGGCTCCAAGAAACGGAATCCAAATTAATTGATTGTAAAAATTTAAAGAAAAATACTATTATGGACAAGAGAAAGAAGTGTAATAGTTTTAACATATTAAAACAAGATTTGATCGCATATAAAAACGTTATTGATAAGTTGACGGATAAAGTAACTGAGTTAAATGAACCAGATTCTGATTCGAAATTAAAAAGTATTTTGCAAAAGTATGAAAGCCTCTTGTCGGAAGCGGATAAATGCTTAAAAGTAAACGAGGTTTATTTAAAAAACCACGAACGATATTTAGAAAACTTCGAAGTTTTTAACAAATATTACAAATTATTACTAGATGAGTATTCTACTACAAAAAATAACCCATCTGAAAATGACGAAAATATATTAAAGGGTATAATGGGTCACAAAGCAGAAGGTGATTTAATGATAGAAAAATGTAATAATATTGGAAGTACTGTATTAAAAGAGACTGACGAAAATGGTAAAATTAAAGTACAGAATGAACTTAAAAAAATGCAAGACGAATGGAAAGTTTTGATGTCAAACTGTGAAGACAGTTCAAAAATGTTGAGTCAAAAACAAAATAAGAATAACGAAATGTTAATAAAAATTGAAAATCTCGATAAATATTTAAAATCTATCGAGACTCAAATCAAAGATAGAAGTCTTAAAAATTCTTTAGTGAGTAAACAACAATACTTGGAAAAATTGAATCAGTTTGACAAAGACATAAGGAAAAAACATAAGGAAATTTTAGAAATACAATCTGATACAACTGAAATTCTACCAGATGTCAATAATGCAATCACCGACCTAGTGAAAACGTATCAAAGCGTTAAAACCAAAATTAAGGTAAGTTTTACTGTATCACACTCTTTTGATAAGTACTTTAATATAAAAAGAAATGGTACTAAGTTTAAAATATTTTTAGGAATCAGTTTTAAAGTATGACAATTTTGTCAGAGAACATCAAAATTTTGATTTATGCTATAAAGAATTTATGAATTCAATTAAAAGTTTGTCGGAAGAACTTAAAAAACATAATGAAATTGTCGGCGATTTAGGACTCTTACAGGTAATAATATATTTACTTTTATAATATCATTTTATTGACTATCTCAGTAATTGTTTTCATCTGATCTTGTAGGAGAGACAAAAAAAATTGCTAGTGCTGTCTGATTCAAAATGTCAACAAAGTGTACAATACGAGTCACTTATAAACGTGGTGGAAAAATTATATGCCCAAACCTCTCCAGATGGAAGAGAAATTATTCGACAGCAAATGAAGTAAGTACAAGTTTCTCCCAAAATCAAATTTAAATGATTAACCGATTTCGGTTTTAGGGATTTGAGAGTATTGTGGGAGTCAGTTTCTGATAGTTTGCAGTCCAGTCTCGGCAATCTTGACAATTGTTTATTGAAATTTGCCGAGTTTTCTTTATCGCAAGAACAGTTAACCAAATGGCTAAAAAATATCGAGCAAGCAATGCAACAGCATACAGAGACGAAAACGACATTACAAGAGAAAAAAGCACAACTTCAGGTATACTTTTCTTTAATGTGAATTAAAATAAAAACTATTATCAACCGTAAATATTTATAATAATTTTATAATTTCATTTATTATGTTTGCTCTAGAATCACATTGTCATAAATCAAGAAATTTTGTCGCATCAAACACTTGTGCAATCGGTGTGTGACAAAGCACAAGAACTCGTAAATCAAACTAAAGACGACACATTGAACGCGTACCTAGAATCTATAAAACAATTGTATGAAAAAATTGTAACAAAATCTAAGGTAAATGTAAAAATATAATATCTGATTTTCCCGCTATTAACCAGCTGTTTTTGCATAGGAGTTAATGGAATCTTTAGAGTTTTCTGTCAAAAACCATTTGGAATTCAACAAACTGTGCCAGAAACTTAAACTTGCCGTAAAAGAACAACGTGATAAAATAAAAGAAAACAACAACGTTTCCGGAGAAAAAGATGTCATTTCCAAAAAAATCAACACATTTAAAGTAAATAACTTATAAAAATTCTATACTCTGTTTGGTAAAAAATGTAAATATTAAATTCTGTAGGAAATGAATACGTCGAATGTGACCGAGAATGATCTGAGAAATAATATTGAACATGTGTTCAAATTAGTTTGCAAAACTACCACAAAAAAAGGAATAAATTCTATGTCAAAAGAAATAGCGAAACTCGACAATGATATATCACAAATATCAGTACAGATTGGTAAACTAACATAATACTGTATTATTTTATCCTTAGTTGAACATATTTATGTACTTTGAGTGTGTTTTATAGACGAGACAATTGAAAAGTTGGAAGGTTTACTGGCTCAGTGGACGGATTTTGAAAACGAATTTGATGAAATAACCAACTGGTTCAGATCAACTGAGTCACAAATCAAAGATCAACAATTGCAACCATCATTTGAAAACAAAGAAAATAAACTCAAGCTCTTAGTGGCACAACGTAACATGGTTTTACAATATGAACCTAAAATAGAAAAATTCATTGATAATTCCAACAATTTGTTACACACAAGTGGAGTAGAACGACTAAAACCACTTATACTTCAAATTGGGAATCGGTGAGAATTTATGTCGATGTATTTATTGAAAGTGTTTTGATTTAAAATGATTCATATATAACAAACTAGTTCATGGCAAGACCAAAGAATGTACATTTTTAACGTTATCCAATTTTTTTTTTCACGTAGATACCAATTGCTTTTAGTCTTAAGCAAAGAAATGGTAGCTAAATGGCAAAATATTACTGAAAATCATAAGACCTTTGACTATAAGTTGGCCGAACTCAAGTCGTTATTAGACAGTCTGGAAAACAAACCTGCTCAGATATTAAATGACAATGCACTCGATTTGAATACAAAATTATTGCAGTTACAAAGTCTCTGTGGGGATTCGGATAAGATGATGGCAAAAATATCGTTATTGACTACATTGGGAGAAAGTTTATACTCCGATACATCGGCTGCTGGACGAGAAGTCATTCGTAAACAATTAAAAGACATTCGAGAAAGGTTATTGAAAATGATCGAGAATCATCGACAAATATTTAGAATAAGCGATAAAAAGGTTTTAAATAAATATTTTAAATTAAAATTTTTTTTTGATTTTTACAGGTGGGATACGTTAGATGAACAAATTAAGACGGCTCAAAAGACACTGGGAGCACAATCGCAACAGTGGAACAGTTATCAGGAAACACTTTTGCAAACTATCAATTGGCTGGAAGGCATAGAAAAATCGATTGCTTCAAATCAATCGACCGTTTGGTCTTCTCCGCAAGAAATAAGATCAAAACTTTTAAAGCAAAAAGTATGGAGGGAAATTTAGTGGATTAGCGAAATGAGATTTTACTCCCTATTATATAAATAAGCATTATAATTATTACTATTTGACATCATTGAGTGTCATTTAGTAATGGTTAAGACATTTTTTTTTAAAACCTGTATTTAACGTGACCGATTTGCTACAAAAAATAAAAAAACCAAGCTATAAAATATCTCCGTTATTTATGTTATTAACTTCATGTAATTTGCAATCCTGTTCTAGGCAACAATGCAAGAAATTAACTCTCATAACCGTATGATTGAAACAATCATGGCCAAAGGAAAAGCAATCAAAAAGCCTAACGATAAGACCGATACAGAGGTGTCGTTGAAGGACAGGTATGATTTGTTGCGGGAAAAGATGAACAATTCTATTTCACAACTAGAAAACTACCTTGAGACGTATCAACAGTATCAAGACTTGCAAAAATCGTATCAAGACACTCAAAAACAACTTTGGGACCAACTTTCTGCGCATACTGGTAAGTGTTTGAGGTTTTTTTTTTATGTCAATGGAACGCTTTAAACGGAAATTTTATTTCATATCCAATTGTTTTGTCAGATTATTCGGGAAACAAACAAATTTTAGAGTCACGATTGAAACAAGTGAACGCAATACAAACTTCATTCAATAGCAATAAAACGACTCTATCGACGATGGAACGTTTTGTTGATAATTCAAAAAACGCGATACCGCAAAAAGCCATTGATATCATGTCCAAAGATCATACGAATCTAAAGTAACATATCGAAATTAAAACCGAGCAAAAATTATGCGTAGGTAAACATATTGTTTTATTAAATTGTAGGTTTGAACAAGAAAAATTTCAGTCGTTAATAAATGATTTACAAGAAGGTCTGCAAAGTAGAATAGATCAGTGGGTTGAGTTTGAAAACTTGATGCAACAGTTGATATCGTGGCACAATGATACAGAAAAAAAATTACAAAATTACTCAAACAAGGGTACGCTTGAAGAAAAAACACAGCAGTATAATAAATTTCAGGTAATTACGTATTTTTTTAAAAATTCAATCATCCATTTCGATAATGCTACAATCTCAATTTAATATCGATTAAAACAATTATTACTATAACTACATACATTTTCCCGAACAAAAAGTATAAAGTGTTCTAAATTTGTTTTTAACGTTTTAATTTTCTTATAGTACAATAATTGATATTTTAAATAATATTCAAAAATTTTTAATAATAACACAAATCGCGTCCTTAAATAGAAATTTATTGTAGAAAATCGGTGAAACTAATTGAATTAGTTGAAGGTTTACCACAAAAGTATAAAGTTAAAAATTAACAATTTTTTTAAGGAAAAAGTACATTCATCGTTATTATCTAATAAGTAAATAACAAGTGTCGAGCAATAATGTAAAGTACGTAAAATATTTGGGTGGATTTGTTTTGACTTTTGGATTGCGCGGAATAAATGAACAAATGCAGTAAATAATAAAGTATTGAATAGGTACTTGTAGTTTACAATTAGTCGAGCGCATCATTCTGCTTAAAAAATTTCATTTTATTTCACGTTAATACTTTTTTGATCAAACTTTTGTTACATTGTTAATTGTAGAATTAGTAATCCGTATAAAATGTGGTTCTTTTCATTTTTACGTAGGATTTAGAAAAAGAAATTAAAGGAAAATCTAATGCAGTGACAGATTTGATTGCGTTTGGCGACCATCTTCAACAGGTGAGACATTTTAGAAACATTAATATCGCACGCGGTCCACTAACATTTGTACAGATAAAAATTATATTTTACACCAATATAAAAAATAAACATTTTAAAATGATTTTTATTGTGTTTGAATTATATACAAATAAGCTTTAAAAATTGGATAAAATGTTGTGATAGCATAAAAAAAAATTGAATTACAATTTCACAGTCTATATTGAATGACATGAAAAACAAAGATTTAGACATGGACAAATCGATTGATAAGTCGAACGAACACGAATCGTTGGGGGATGTACGGCTTTCGACCAGAGTCAAACAAATATCGTCTCGTTATCAATCTATGCAAACCACGATAAAGGTGAGCGACAAAATTAATCAAATTCATCAAATTTAACACGTTACTATATTCACAGGAAATCTTAAACAAGTGTCAAGAGTCGATTAAAATACATCAAGAATATGTGGACAAGTACAACGAGTGTTCGATTAAACTTTCAAACGTCCAGAGCCAATTTAAAGACGCGAACGGACCTCCGCAGGCGTCTCAAAATGTCCATCAATATTTAATTCAGAAAAACGGAAAACTAAACGAACTATTGGACGCTAAACCGTCCTTGACGTCTTCGTTAAACGGCTGTTTGGAAGCGGGCGAAAAACTGATTTTGAGCACCTCTGCGGCTGGTCGAGAAAGCGTGAAACTCCAGCTGGACGAACTTCAAACGGTATTCGACACGTTGTTCGATGAAATGTTAAACGTCAACAGAGGAGTCAAGGACCAGTTGACTAAGTGGAGTGGTTTCGACGAACTTCACAACGAGCTAAATCAATGGTTTGGTAGCACCAAACAAATATTGAACAAAGATTTAGTGCTGAAATCCACATTGGACGAGAAGAAAGTACAGCTACAGATTTACAGGGACATACTCCAAACAGCGTTGAAAAAGAAACAAGATATCACGAAAGTGAAAGATATTGTCGGTCGAATGCAGATGCAAGAGAACAACGACGTTATCCTGCAGTCGATGAGCAAACAGCACGAAGAAATTCTGAAAAGAGTTCGGGATTTCGTCGAGAAGTACGAGGCCATCGTGAAGGATCACGAGCAATACACTAAATCCGTGATGGAAATGCAAGAGTGGCTGGACGCGACGCATAACGCGCTAATGCTATGGACGGACACAAACTTGGAAAAAACATCACTGTTGAGTAATCTGGACCGGATAAAGGTAGATAAACTTTGTTTATTTGTTTACGTTGTAAAAAAAAAAAAAAAAAAAAACGAGTCGCGTGTGAGCAAATTTCGTGTTTTAGAACTTGTTATCCAGCCTCACGGAAGAAGAAAACAGGATACACACAATACAGAAATTAGCCGAAAAAGTCATTCCCGGCACAGTTGAAAGCGGCCAAGTGAAAATCAGAGCGCAAATTGACTCGTCTCAACAAGATTGGGAAGGACTTTTGACAACAGTAAAGTGAGAGCACATATTATAGCTATACCTCAAATAAAACGATTTATTATTTATGAAACCTTTTCCGTTCACATGCGTAAACGACTTAATTATGTTTTTAGATCGTCAATTGAAGTTTTGGAGAACAAACTCAACTGTTGGAACGAATTCGATGTACTCAAAGAATCGTGTTTGGCTTGGTTACGAGAAACTGATAATAAAATACATGCTATAGATTTAAAGAACACATTGCAAGAAAAGAAAACTCAATTTGAAGAACTAAAGGTACTTTGTCTGAGGATTAAAATAACTTATTATAGGTTTAAATTTAAGTTGTTTTCATAAGTAATGATTTTATGTTTAGTTTTATTACTTAAATTACTAACGAGATGAAATTTTTTAGAATCGATCTTAACTACGAGTGACGTATTTTTCAATAAAATAAGTCTATTATACGTCTGAGTGATTTGTGGTTATTATTTTTAGGATTTACAAGGAGTGATAAGAGCGAAAGAATTTGAAATCGATTCAATTACTGAAAAATCACAAAATCTGTACACAATGTCAATGTCAAGCAAAAACTCACAGATAACAGAAATCGTTCAGAAGTTTCATCAGCTGTCGATGAAAATAAAAGTAAATTTAATACCGTTCTAAGCTTACTGTAAATTCGAAGGAATATCAATTATAATCGTTTAGTCGGAAATAGTATAAATGTTTTAATTGATGTAGACAAATATTTCAACGGATAATGTTTTATTTGTTCTTAATTTTGTTAAGGATTTGGTTGGAAGATGGCAACAATTTGTTAACAATCACTTAGAATTCGAGAGTAACTTAAGTGAAGCGATTATTTGGTTGGACAGCGTTGATGATCAATTAACCAGCTGCACGGATTTCAAATCTACCAACAAAGCTGATTTGGAAGATAAACTTATTGTAATTCAAGTAAGAATCATTTTTGTTTTACGTTTTTATCACAGGTTCATATTAGTTCATTTAAGATAACTCACACAAACATTAGAGAATTTGAATAGAGAGTTATAAATCTCTATTTTTACGCAAGCTTCAATTTGTAGGCAATTTCACGGTTACAAATATAAAAATCGCCCGATTATTCAGATGACAATGGGCTTAGATTATAAGGATGTATGAATTTTTTCAATCAATTTTTTACAATAAAATAAGAAATCGCTCAATTTTTCATTCTAAATTTAACGAAGATTGTTCGTTATTAGTTTTCAAAATTTAACTTAAATTAAAAAATATTATTTAAATATAGTTGTTTCATTTATACGATTCATTCAAATCGTGATATATTGTATTGTATTTATTCACCGCGATAGGAAGTGTATTCTTTTAATAATTTTGATTATTTTTTTCAGGATATATTACTTTACAAAGATGACGGTTTCAGTAAAGTACAAAATTGCATTGAAATAGGACAAAAAGTTTTAGCCAATACCGCACCAGAAGGCCACAAATCAATAAACGAATCTCTGATTTCATTACAAGAACATTGGAGTAGTCTGACAGCTAAAATGGTCGAAACTAAAGTAAATATGCGTAATAATAATAATAATATAACTAAATAAATAAATATCAAAGTAATTAATAGTAAATTAAATTTTAATAATAATAATAAATTTTATTCGTTTGCAGATGAATATCGATGAATCGATTCAACGATGGTCAGGGTTCTTAGAACATGTTAAACAAATAGAAAAAATTATAGATAAATTTGAGGAAGCTTTACCCGAGTTGGAAGAACTTCAAGGCACTATGTCCGAAAAAAGAGATCAGTTAGAGAAATTAAAAGTGAGGACTTACAGATTATTTATAACCTCTATAATTTAATTAAGCGCATTTGTAAATACTATATTTAATGTACCCAGTAAACAATAGGTAGTTTAAATCATATTTCACTCAACCGTTTTAAAATGAAGATAATAAACACTTTTTTTGAACTTTTCCTCTAGCATTTAGACGAGAAAGTTCGTTGTGAAAAATTAGAAATTGATTCTTTAAAATCAAAAGCCCACGAAATGTTGAAAACGGGCCATCAGAACAGCGCGATGACCGAAACTCAGGAGGTTTTCGACAAGTTTGACAATATTTCGGATAAAGTCAAGGTACAAATAATTTAATTTTTTTGTGAATAATTGTTTTTTAGGTTGGTGGGGATGGTTGTAGTATAAAATTTTATGATTTCAGAAATTGCTTAATCTACGTGAACAACAGTATAAAGATCATAGGACCTACAAGGAAGCGTACGAAGAACTATCCAACTTTTTAAGTAGATCGAGAGATAAAATACCGTCATTAAAAGAACGACCACTCAGTGACAAACTGGCGATTGAAAATGCCATAACGCCGTTAGAGAATCTTTTAAACAAAAGAGCTCAGGGCGAATTGCTTTTGGACAATTTAAACACGATTGGTGGTATCATAGCTGCAAGTACCTCAGAAAACGGAGAAAAAATAATTAAACAAGAAATCGAGTCAATATCTGATGAATTGAATAAATTATTTGACGGTATGATGCTAAAAAAAAAAAAAAAATTGAGTATTCAGTTAAACAATATGCTCAATAAGTTTCATTTTTACTCTTTTAAACTAGATATTTTGGCTCAAAAAGACAATCTACACGCCGTCCATACACTTTGGAGAGAGTATAAAGATGAGTATGAAAAACTGTCTGATTGGTTGCAACAAATCGATATATCAATGAAAGCAATTAAAAATACTCCGTTGGCGACTGTTCCAGAAAAAACCGATCAAATCAAACAAATCCAGGTAAACTCAGTAATATTGTATAATTGTGATGATACTTTTGAAAAAAAGATCATTCGGTGTGAAAATTTTAAATCAAACTTTTCATTGAAAATAACATTTTTGTTATAGAACGTGCTGGATGATTTGGAAAATGGCAAAACTAACATCGATAATTTTAATGAAAGTGCTGGACCACTTTTAAAATCTCATCTTGAAACATATGTTAATAATCAGCTAAGACATTTAAACTCGCGTTATGAAGTAAGACATTGTAAAATTCAATAATTTTACTGATAAGTGTTAAAATCCAATACTACCATCGATTGTAGGTCCAAATCAATCTAGCGAAAGACGTCCAAAGGAAAGTCGAAACTAATCTTGAACATCATTTGCAATACGAAAATTACTTGAGCAAAGCTAAGGCGTGGATTAGTGATGCTAAAGAAGCGATAAGGTGTGGAAATGAGACCACAGCCAATACCAGTAAAGAAGTTTTGCAAGCTAGTCTGGACAAGATTTTGGTATAAAATCAATTAGTTTGACGAAGAAAGAATTTATTTACGTTACTGTTAAATTACAGGGATTACTGTCCGCACAAGAAGAAGGTCAATTAATCATTCATTCAACTATGAATTCTGGTGAAAAAGTTCTCAGAAGTACGAGGTCTGATGGGAAGGATCTTATCAACAAGCAATTGAAAGAAATTCAATCGGACTGGGATAAACTTGTAAAGAAAATAGCGACGTCCAAAGTTCATATTGAAACCAGCTTGTTGCAATGGGCTGATTATAATTCGTCTTATTCGCATCTGGAACAATGGATTTTGGACCGCGAAGCCAAACTAGAAGAGGTTTGCGATCATAAAGTAAGAAGATCATTCATTTACTTTATTTATTTAGGAAAATTGATTTTAGAATATTGAATTTTCCTGTACAAAAATTTTTTCAAAACGTCTAGTAACACGGAATACTAACAGAATTGGTACTTTTACAAAATTTTAATATTTCAACTTGATTTGTTGATCTCACGTGTTGTAAAAATTCAAATTTGTAAACGAATGTTAATAACGACAGTCAAACTTTATAATTTTAAAAGCGATATTAATCAATTACTATAAACATATTGAGATTATGAAGCTTTACTTAGTTAAAACTTAAAAGATATTTGAATAATCACACAAAATTATGTATATATCGTATAACATTTCAAGTGTAAAATAGAATGATTAAAATTAAACGCGAAATTTCCTTGTATTTAACTGAAAACACTAATATACTCGTAGATTCTTCAGGAAGTAAAGTTGTCTGTTAATATACAATTTAGTCGGTTTTTGTACGATCTGATTGTTGGGAGACATTTTCCTCAAAATAATCTATCCCAAAACGATTTTTTCGAAGACAACTTTCTTCCAATAAATTACAATATCCAAAAAAAATGTTTCCAACAAGTTCCGATTCCCAAAATAATTTTTCCGATTTATTCAAATTCCCATGTACTCAATAAATTTAAATTTCCTAAGTAAACATTTGATAAATTATATTTACATAAATTATTACATAATATTCAATTTCAATTTATTGTATCGATTATGTGATTGAAAATTATTAATTATTTTAATTTTAATGATTTTAATAATTTGTTACTTAGGTACTCAAATTAAAACTAAAAAAAAATAATTCAAATAAGTATAAAATAAAATGCAATTGAAAATTAATAATTATAGATGTATAAAAATCATAACATATGACTTTTAAATATTGAATAGTTTCACCAGCTCTTTCATAATAATCTTTAAAATATTTATTTCTATAAAAAAAATTTGACACTCTTGTAAAACCGAAAAAATGAAATAATTTTCATTTGGGGTTTGTTGGGAAAAAAATTTTGGGAATTGGATTTTATTGGGAAATATCATTTTGAAATAAATGTCACACAATCCAGTCTGATATGTACCTGATGCGAAGATATTTAATAGGCATTTTGTCTTCAGGTATCAAAGGCAAAAGTAAATCCGACTGGAATAGGATCACTGAGTATCGGCGAACGAAAAGCAACGTTACGGAGGACAAACAGTATAGTGCAGGACATAGTCTCGTTCGAGCCTATGATACACAAAGTGACACTTAAGGCAGAGGACTTACAACAGGCCGCGCCTGCTAATGAAATCACCAACAAGTACCAAACGTTGAGCATTAAAGCCAAAGAATTGTACGAAAAACAAAAAGAAACAGTTCGGTTGCATCAAGAGTTCATCGATGCGGGTAATGAGTTTGCTGCTTGGCTGCGATCGGCCAAAGAACGGGCTAACAAAATAACCGAACCGACGGGTGACAAGGACACGCTCAGCGCCAAATCTGTTCAATTCAAGGTAACGACGCCGTGACACGTATCAACTGTTGGCTATTATGTAGAATATAGATGATGAATATTCTATTTTTTCGCTACAGGTGTTACAGAGTGAATTGCCCGAGGGATCGAAAAAATTAGAAATAGCACTTGAAAAAGCCGAGAAAGCCTGTTCGCTCGCTGACGAAGAGGAAAAAGAAATGATCGAACAGGAAGTAGTAATGTTGCAAGAAGAGTTCGATATCCATAACGAAACACTTCAAAAAGCCAAAGCACTGATAGAGGTGAAATATACATTTACTCGAAACAAACATTGAACTGTCGAAACGATCTCCGTTTAAGCCGGTTATGGTGGTAGCATAAAGAAATTATTTTTTTTTAAATTATAGGACGGTATTTACAAATGGAACGAATTTGACGACTACTCTAAAAGTGCGACGGACTGGTTGAACAACACTGAACAGCTTGTACAGTCGTACAATAAATTGCAACCAAGTCTAGAAAAGAAAAAAGAAACACTGGAAGAGTTTCAAAATCATTTGGAAACATTATTTGATTGGCAGAAAGAATTAGATATTTTAAACGGAAAAGCCCAGGTATGCTCGCTTTGTGAAATTATTATTTGTCGAAAAACTACGCGACAGTGTTTAGTTTTGTTAATCTTATGTTTTAACCGATTTCGCACAGGTCCTTTTAGAAACGTGTTCCGACACACGTTTATCCAATTCAATAACACAAATGACAACCAAATACAACACATTGTTGTCTTTGGCCAAAGAAGTCATGAGACGTCTAGAACTACACTACCAAGAACATCAACAACACAATTCTCTATACCAGGAATGTTCAGATTGGCTAGAAAGAACACGAGATAAGGTATAAGTATATTTACACACATTCATAAGTAAATTATAACTAGTGTTTATTTGCAGTTGAATGAATGCGAAGAAATACCAAACAGTTTAAATGAAGTAAAAAGTAAACTTCAGAGCTTAAAAGTTATTAGACAAACCCTCGAACAAGGACAAAATCGATTGAGGTACATATTGGAACTAAAAGAAAAAGTCGTTCTCAGTACTGAGTCACAGGGTGCGGTTAAAATTGAAGAAGACACTGAAAATTTAAAACAAGAATTTGACAAACTACCTAATAAAATTCAAGTGAGTCATTTAATTACAATTTTATACAATCAAATATAAAAGCATGCTTTAATGAAAACGTACACATTTTTTTAAGATGTGTAATAATAATCTAACACAAAGAGTATCGAAACTCGAAGAGTTAGAAAAATCAATTAAAATATTAAACGAATGCTTAGACGACATTAGCTCTAAGATCAGTGGAAGTGATCTCGATAAGCCATTAAACGATTTAAGCGAAAAGAAAACTGCATTTGAAAAACTGAAATCTTTGCTTCGGGAACTCAATACTCATAAAGATTTAGTAAGTACATGATAAAATTTCAATTTTTTTTTCCCCAAAATTTATTCCCACGTTTTTTATTAGGTAAATCGGTTGTCGGCCACTATTGACGAGAGCTCTTCTTCACCTCAAGAATCAGTTTCGTGTGTATCAAGATACAACAATCTCCTAAATCTGGTGAGACAAATGAATCTTTTTTTTTTGTTTGTTGATAAAATAGTCTGGAATTATTGTTATTACAGTTATGTTTGTTTTGTAATTTTCTTAGATTTCCGATAAATTGTCATCAATCAAAAATCACGTGGACGACCACGAGGCCTACAGAAACGCATTGATAAACGTTAACGATTGGTTACGAAAAACTCGAGTCGAGGTTCAGAGTTGTGCCGACACGCACGGTGATTTTAAAGTCAATTGTTCAAAGATCGACCGACTGAAAGAAGTCGAAAATTCCTCTCAGAGTGGAGAAGTTATGATCAAAGACGTGTTGGTGTTGGTCGAGACCCTTAAAAACAGTACTGGACCGGAAGGCTGTGACACATTGAATCAAGATAAGAACCAATTGAACAGCGATTGGGATGAGCTAAAACATTTCATGAAGGAAGTGCAATCGGCACTGAATAAGTGCGTCAAAGCGTGGGACGAGTTCAATGTTGTGTACAAAGCGCTGAAAGACTGGCAAACGGATTTGACCGACAAAGTGAACACGGCTGCTTCGTCTAACGAAACTTACACTCCGGACGACTTGGACCAATATAAGTTATGGTTACAAGAAATCGTTAATCAAAATGTGTCGATTGAAGAGCTGACCGACCGGTGTGAGTTATTAATGGAGCTGAGCGCTTGCAATCGGGTCAGAGACGATACGCTCAAAATACAATCAGCTTACACAACGCTGTTGACTACAACTCAAGGGTAATCGTCTGTTACAAATAATGATAAATATTAGTGTACAATCCGGTAGTCACTAGGCATAAATGATTTTTATTTTCACCGATTTTCAGGCTTGTATCAAAAGCAGAAAAGAGTTTGACCGATCACACTGAATTTATCGCCGCAAAAGAAAAAGTAGACGAATGGTTAAATCGCGCTCACGGTACGGTTCAAGATTGTATTGGCGAAGGGGACTTGGATTGGGTGAAAGATAAACTAAAAACGGTTAATCTCGTCGCGTCTAGAATTACAGAAGGTAAATAAGGTTGAACAGTTTTGCGTTGTGTCACTTTATATATTATATCCTAACCGTAAATAAATTAATAATAGTATAATTTTTCGAGACTTTTATAGTTGTCGAAATTTGAATTTTTTAAATTCGTATTTCAGGTCAATACTTGATGAACGGTATGCAAGAAGTGTTCGCTAAAGCGTTAAATAATACGTTGGCCGTGGAGAGAGACTCTTTAGTAAATTCGATGGATGAATTGCGTAATAGCTGGAATAGTTTAAACATTAACTTGAATTCAGTAGTCGCGCATCTGAAATCCCTCCAAGCGCGCTGGGAAGAAAATAACGAAGCTAAAGATAATCTCGAGAAATGGTTGAACTCTTTGGAATCAAAGGTCACCGAAAAACAAGATTTTAGAGCGGATGTCGGTGAAATGAAAACGCTTCTTGAGAGGTTGAACCATACGATTAATGAAATCGACGAAAAAGAAACCGATTTTAATCATGTGGTTTTCGAAACCGAAGAACTCTCGAAATTCTGCAAGAACAGTAATTTCAACTCGGACATTGAACAATTGAAAACGAGGAGAAATATTCTCAAAGAGAAAACTTTGAAACGTAAAGACAGCTTAGAAAATGATATCTCGCAACACTCTAATTATTTACAAGCACTCCAGGAATCGGAAAAATGGTTATTGCAAATATCGTTTCAGTTGATGGCTCATAACTCGTTGTACATCACTAACAGGCAGCAGACGCAAGAGCAGATACAGCATCATCAAATCTTGTTAAATGAAATAATTCAGTAATTAAATTCATATTACATGACAAAATCGCTCCGAATAATAAATTGTAACCAAGTTTCGTGTTTATCGTTCACAGGTATCAAGAAGTCTTGGACGATTTGAAGTCTAAAGGAAACGCTCAAATCCAACGCTACGTATTGTCTACCCCTTCGATTCAGTCAACGGTTGAACAACAGTTGAGTAACATTCGGGACAGTTACGGTTCTTTGTACAATACGGCCCAACAAATCAAAGCTAGACTTGAAGAGTCCTTGTTGAAATTCAAACAGTACGAAGACACGTTGGAGAGCATATGGTCAAATTTAGACAGTTATCAACCACTGATAGACAAGACTGTAGACGAAAATTGGTCTCTCGAAGAATCCAAAGAACAATTAAAAGTGTATCGGGTAAGAATGGTTTTATATTTTTCAAATACACCTATTACCGTGTCCGATTATACAAACACCCGCTGTTGTTGGACAAGTATTTATTGAAAAGTTAAATGAATCACTAGGACATTTTTTGTACTTTTTATAAATTACAAATTTGTCGTTTTTTGTTATTCAGTAAAAAACAAAATGCATATATTTGATTTATTAAATCAAATTTTTATTTTGATACACTTAATTGAATGATAAAATTTATTAAAAGTGAATGAAGAAATTTCCTTTTGAGTCGTTACGAAAAAAAAAAAAAAAAAAAAAAAAGTTTCTTCTGATCGCACTTAGATTTGTTTTAAAACTTTGAGTTTGGATATTTTTATAGGATCTTCTGGATAAGTTACAAGGTGAAAAAAACAGATTGGCTTTGGCCGTACAGGCTTGCGAGGCGGCTGTAGCGAGCATTTCAAGACCTAGCAGTCCGGTAGAATCGTCAAACTCACAGATTCCCGAAAAAGAAATGGCCGTTCGACTACGTTTAGAAGAACACCTCGACCAGGTAAATCACAGGTTTGATCCGGTAAAAATTCTTCGTTTCCACGTTTTTGTAACAACATAATGCGGTATACCAACTGTTTTTATAAACCTACAGTTGTTATCGTTTAGTTTTTTCTCCCTTAACGGCACAATACAAAACTCTGAAGTAATGGGATCAACAGCTTCGAATAAACTTAATTCTATTGGTTTTTAACAGCTGCTTTTAAACTAAAAAATTATCCTCTAATCATATTTCGTTTATCGATAACTTATTATGTAAGCATCGGTCGGATATCAGAGCATAAAATCATAGCAGAAATAACGTATACTATTTTTTTTTACACAATTTGTTTTAGTTTCAACGTATAAAAATAAAATATATAATAAGTATACATTATCTTCTCATCATCAAATATGGCACTTATCATTCAGTTTTAAAAATGTTTTTTTCTTGTGGTTTCTATATTTTATCAAACGCAAAAATGTCCACCTTAAATTTTGGAAATAAATTCATTATCGTAGATTGTGCTTACGTCGATAAGTTTTACATTTTTTTTTACTAACCAGTAAGATTTTTAAAAATGTTTTTGTGTGTGTTTTATGCCGTTTAGAAGAAAATACTTGTTTCGGAATCTTCTAAAACAATGCTCGAATACTTAGAAGAAACAGGCATACCTAAACATTTAACTGCGTTCGCTGACAATGTATGTCATTTTTTAACGATCGACTTACTTACAGTAGTATAATATAAACACTTGTCAGCTTTAAGTCGATGGCGTCATTTGAGTATGCTGAATGCACTGCACATAGTTTGTCGTTGAATATAATAATACATTGCAGTTAAACGCAATTATATTTATCCAATGTTTATGAAGTGAATCTATGTTAAAAAAAAAAAAAAAAAAAAATACAATTGTGTATTTTAACATCAAATAAATAACATAGGCCGTATATAACCCTCGAAAAAAGCCGAAAAACAATATGTCGGTTTTCTTTTTTTGAGAATGTTAACGAAAGAAAAATAAAATTAAGAATTAATTTTTCGTACAAAAAAATTATTTATTCCATGACAAGATCTCAATTGAAATTAACTTCCAGTGCGTTTCTTACAAATGTTTTTATTAAATGTACAACTCAACAATAGGCCTGTTGCTGATATTTAAGTTTTATTACACTAATAAACACAAAACTAACTGCTTTTAGGAAATTTTCTACAACATTTGGTAGATACGAAAATAGTTTTATAACCTCACTCTCTGCACTGTGTGTAGTCATAACTTACAGATGATAATTGCAATTAAGTTTTCATCACAATACTTGTGCAGGTACAAACCTTGGTCGATGATTTGGTGAATGCAATTTCAATTTTGGAAAACCAAAACCACAAACGTGCTCAAATTTACAAATGGATTGAAGGCGAAATGGACAGTTTAAAAAAAATTAGAGAAAAACCGACTAGGATCAACGTAGAAGCGGTAACGCAAGAAATCTCCAATTTGAACGAGACAATGCAAAGTGTCAATGAAAAACAAACTGAAGTGTCGCAACTGGTTTCGGATGGACAGTCCGACAAACTTCTTGAAAAATTAAACGTTCTAACAGACGAGGTAGATTAATAAATAAACCAAAGTAATGTTTGTGGGATTTGCATAAATTATTAAGCGTTTTGTTTTGTTTTTTTTCTTCAGATTAATTCGTTAATCTCGAAAAAACAGTCCGATCGAAACCTATTGACGGAATTCAAAAAAAGTGAAACGAACTTACAAAACTGGTTTGACAGTCTATCAAAACGCATCGAATCTTTGGAAAAAGGCAGTGGGTTCAATTGTCAACAAAAACTGGAATTATTCAACGCGGCGAAAGAGGATTATGTTAATAATGGCGAAAAACTCGTAAACAACCTAAGAATAGACTGTCAAAACTTAAAACAAGTTATAAGCGTTAGTGATTCACAGCTTTTAGACGACCAGGTAAAACGTAAAATTTTGATCTGTGCTACCTACTTTGATACTTTTATCTAATCAAAAATATTCTATCGTTTTATAAAATTATACTTATTTAAATTTTGTTATTACAGATAAAATCGGTGGATCGGCGTTTCAGAGATTTCTGGACTCGTATGGAGAGAAAATATGAAATTTTAGAAAATTCAAAAACAAATTTAAAATTTGCAAAAGATAAAATAGAAGAAATTAATAGTTGGATTGATGAGAAGTCAAAAGAATTAGACGTAAATAGAAAAATTGGCTATGACAGTAATGAGATTGAAAAAAGTTTGATTGACCTGAAAAATATAAACAAAGAAGCAGAAACTCGTAGGATCTTCTTAACTGATTCGCTTTCGGTCAAACTTAACGCTATAGAACTCGAATCGGAGCCAATCGAATTCAACGATCTAGAAGAAAATTTGTACAAACCTACGGTTGACAAAATGGAAAATTTGAAAACGAGTTGGTTTAAAACAAATTAAAATTTTATCAGACGTGACGATAATAAAATATGACTGTTTTTGTTTTAGAAATCAATGAAAATCTATTGAAAACGAAAAACATGTATGAAGCCAGCCAAAAGTTTGAACATACGCTTAATTATTGTAACTTATGGTTAGAACGAATTGAAAAAGAACTGTTGCCCGAAAAATATAAACTTGAACCTTTGGAATTAATCGTGGCAGAAAAAAATGTTGAAAACATTTTGGTATGGTTTTGTTTAATTATACGTATTTTACATTATATTTTATCATTTTATGCGTAAATATATGAAATAATTATTTTATAGAATTTCAAAACGGACATCCAAAGTTTCAAAGATGGAAAGTTAACAGACTTGGAAAAAAATAGTGAACTCTTATCGTCATTTTGTCAAAAGGAAAATGTCAAAGCAATAAAATCAGCTTTGAACGGTTTGTTTCTGTTACAGTATAATTTTGTAAAATAACTAAACAGATTTTGATTTGTAACTTCGGTTTGTCAATTTTTGTGGTTAGACGTTCTCGATAAGACTAAAAAAGTTGACGAAATGTGTCGTTTTGCCGAGGAAAAATCAAAATCAGTTGTGCACCAAAGGAAAATATTTGAAAACAATGTCAATTCATGTCAGCAATGGTTTAGCGAAGTAGAAGTTATCATGTCTGCTGATGTTCGTCTGTCAAATTTGAATGTAATAGAAGATCAACTGGAAAAGGTGAATCACATTAAAATTTTAGTTCAAGGATAAAAATGCACGAAACGGACGTTGAAAATATTATTGATAATTTGTTTGTTTGATTTTCCATTTCAGTACGGCGTGTTAAGCAATCGAAGCACCGAAATCGATCGCACCGTCGGACAACTTAAGACGATCAGCGAACAAATGGTGCTGTGTGAACCGGACTCGTTGAAGATCAGCGATCAAATTGTATCTTTAGAAAACCGTCAAAAACGTACGAGATCAGCAATTAATGATAGGATCGAAATGCTCGGTCAGCATTTAGAAAAAATGAAGAACATTTCCAAAACTATTGAAGAAAGTAAGACAATGATATCAAGAGTACATTCGAATCTCCAAGAATTGAATCGTCCGGTCGGAAGCACCGAAGATGACGTTAAAGAAGTGATAACGGCTTACGAGGTGAGCTTAATTATTTTAATTTTTTTTTTTGTGACACAAATAAATGTATGACTCATTTTCAAAATGTATGCGTTTCGTTTACCTTTTATTGTTCTATAGACATTGTTAAAAGAACTGAAAGAATGGAACGAAAAATTGGTGGATTCCGATTCTGAATCCCTGAACGAAATCATCAAACAGCAAGAGGAGCTGATAAACACTATTGAAAAACAACTGTCGAAACTTCGACGGTTGCTGCTTCTACACGAGCAGTTTATGAGCTTAATCGGAGACATCGTCACGTTCCTGACGAAATACTCGAGCGTCGTCACCGAGATAGGAAAATCGGCCAACACGATCCAAGATAAAATCAAGCAGTTCGACGAGGTTTTTTTTTTTTTTTTTTTAAATTTAATTACTGAAAAATCGGTTTAAAATCGTTTAAAAAAACAAACATCGTTTGACGCATGTGTTCAGGTGACGGTAAAAATTCAAGAATGCGAAGCGACTCTTTTACTGGCAACGGACAAAGGAGAGCGGATCGCCGAAGAGGGTTCGGCGTTCGACCGGAACAACATCACTGGGCAGCTGCAGTCGTTGAAACAACAGTTGATCACGTTGAGGAAAGCCGTGGAAAAGGAGAGACAAAAATTGGAGGCCACGGCAGCGGAACACATCAAACTCGCCACCGAGCTGGAACAAGCGCTGGACTGGATACGCGAGAACGAGGCTCTCGTCAAGTCCAGGCCGTTGCTCGAGATCAACATGAACAGCGTTGACGCCGATCAAAAAGCGCACGAGGTACGTGTCGAGAAGAAAATTTTACAATAATATTGCATACGTTTAATGGGAATAAAAGGAAAAAAATATTTTGTATAATCGTGTTTCAACCGTGTATGATTTGAAACGGCGACTTGTTGTGCATTCCCTTAGGAACTGAAAGCGAAAGTTGACGAGCGTTTATCTCGATTGCAAACGATACGTCACACCGCTCAGAACGAAAACATCGAGGACAGCACCGTGCTAGAGGGTTTGAGCGAAGCAAGCTCGTTTTTGAACACGATCCCGAAAGAACTGGAAGACAGACGCGATTATTTGAAGGTCAACAAAGAGTATCGGCTCGAATACGAACGGTTAAAGGAACAGTTCGCGCTCTGGTTGAACGAAGCCGAACAAATGTTGAAGTCTGCGGAAGAAAACGAAAACGGTTACGAACACTTAGTTTCGAATCTGGAACGGTTAAAAGTAAGTATAGGGTGATTTTTTTTCTTTGGGGGTTTTTTTTTTTTTTGTCATCACCACCACTTATCACTGTCCAAAACTAACATATAAACATAGTTTTCAATCCTGAATCGCAAAAAAAAAAAAAAAAAAAGTGCCCAGTCATTGTGTCAATGGCGGCGTGTTCAGCACTTTTTGCGGTTTTTGTTTAGTTTAATTTATGGAAATAACTCTTTGTAATTTCAAATTTAGAATCGTAATTTTCAAACGCATTCCATTGCTTACAAGTTTGACAAAAACGTCAAACCCAACGTTCCGTACAGCGACTAATGGGAAGACGTGGTGACGTACTCCAAAGCAAACGCAAAGTGGTTGTAATTTGTTCTTTTCCAGACGTTTTTCAATGATCAAACTGTTCGCGATTTGGTGAAGAAGAAAATGAAGCACATTGCCGACAAAATTCGACCGTCCTTAACCGCGGAACAAAACGACAAGTTAACGTTGGAACAACAGAATTTCAACAAACGTCTGGACGACACGCTGGATTCCGCTAATGCCGTTCAGGAGCGGTTCGAAAAAGAGTTTAGCCTCATGAAGGAGTACAGGAACACCGTCGATAGGGTTTCGTCGATTTTAGACCGCTGTAAATACAGCGAGGACCGTATTCAAAACGTCGCTGGGCTGTACTTCAACGTTGAAAAAATCGCCCTCGTACAAAACGATCTGCTCGTAAGAAGAATATTTTGATTTCGCGTGGAACATTTGATTTTTGTTACAGAAAAAGAAAAAAGGATTCCTACAGTCGGCGTTGGACTCTGATTTCTCGAATTCTAGCTTTCTAATTTATAATATTATTTAGAACGCGGCGTAATTTCACGAGTTTTTAAATTGATTTTTTCGGAGGGTTTTTACCAATGAAATCATAGTCCAATGCAGACTGTGAAAAGCTTTAAGGGTAAACGAAATTATTGTAATCAGACGATTCTACGAGGCGTGAGGGTTTTTTTTGCACAGTCGATCATTTTTAATGACTCGGATGTGATAGAAATCGCCTGCGTTCCCTTAGAAAATAGACACCGGCCGGGCCCTTAATAACGTTTTTTTTTACAATTAAAACCAACCGCATAAACCCGTGGACACTGAGGTCCACTCGACCGTCGTTTACGTGCGCGAAATCGATCCTCCGACGTTGTCCCGGTCGTTCCGTTCGGTGTAACACCACTGATTGCGAAACTCGGCGGCCGATCAGCAAATGCGAAATGGTTCGCTGGGGCGTTTCATTTTTGGTGGATCGGCCGGATCGACTCGCAAATCGTTCACGGAACAACGATGGGTGCAATACAGCCTGTCGTTTCGAACAGATTTTTTTTTTTATACAATAGCGTCGACGAAACGAACTGGACTCGTTGACGGAAAAGTCGAAACTGGTAGCGGACAAAGTGGCCGGCGTCGGCGACGGAATCCGATCCGAAACGGAATCGCTCGCGAAACAATGGTCGGACGTCGAGGCGGCGACGTCGTCTCGGATGGCGCTGTTAACCGAGTTGGGCGAGAAATGGAAGACCGTCGAGGAACAGTGCAGACGAATCGACGTCGAGTCGAGTCGCGTGAAAGACGCGCTGGCCAATTTCGATCCGGTCGTCCGGTCGAGGGTTCAACTGGTCGAGTCGGCGTCTGCGCTTCGGGTGAGTAAAAACAGTTGTTTGTTAAAAATTTTTTTTAGATTCTGAGTGCAACGAAGAACGTATTGTTTTTTATTTCTTTTTAACGGTTGTGCGGTTTTGTCAACTATTCGTACGACGCGTATAAGTATAAAACGACACAGGCTTCACGGGAAAAGTTCTCCTGACTCGCAGAACGAACCGTGTGTACATAAAAGCTTCTCTTCGACCGAATGAAAATCAAGTGTCGCGCGTGGATCGGGTTTAACAGTTTACACTTTGATTTTATTTAAAATTAGTCATGGAAAAAATCGTGTGTGCAAAACCGACCTTAAAATTATGATTTTTATACGAACGCGACCTTCGAAATGTTTTTGGCAAATTAAAACAGGAAAGCATCCGAATAATTTTACTCGACGGTAGATTTTGCCCGTAAAGCATGTTTTTTTTTTTGTGAGGGAGAGAGGAATGGTATCGGGGCATCGGGTCCTTAAACACGTTTCCAGTGTTTATAAATGGGCCGATTTTTTTTTTTTCCAAACAGAAACTCAAAGAAAACTCGGACCTTTGCGGCGATCAACTTCTCAAAATTCATCCGACAGGCGAGAGTGTGCTGACGTTTTTAAAAGACGAATCGCATCCCGCGTTCCTCGGTCTACAGGATGAACTCAAATCGCTCAACGACAAACACTCGGCGTAAGTTATATTGCGATAAAAAACAAATATTTATTTTTAGCGCTTGTTTAAAAAAAAAAAAAAAATAATTAACCGATTATTACGACAACAATCGTGTACTGAAAACATTTACGTTAAAAGAACGTTTGCAAGGCACTGAAGAAAACTTGCTCAAAAACGCATACCATAAAATATTCACGAAAATCAAAATCTACTGGAAATATCGTGACCGTGTACGAACTGTGAAATAAAATCTTTTGTCTTTTTTTTTTTTTGTCGTGTTTAAGGAACAGGTTTTTCAAAAACAATTTAAATTAATTTATTTTTTTTATTTTATAATAAACGTATAATATTGTTATGATATCCACCGACGGGTCCGATACAGGTTTTGAAACAGTAAAAAATGTATACAGATCGTGTCAAGTTAGATGTTACAGCAATCATTTAGGAAAGTGTTGAAAAAAAATAAATAAAAGTTGTTTTATTTTATGTGATCCAAAACAATTGCAGATCTAAATTTTTTCGAATGTTTATTGGTCTAATTGTGTTTTTCATATCAACTTTTAAAACTCAAGTAGCACCCTATAACTTTTGTTTGTTTACGCATAACTTTTTGACGGCGTTTTTGGTGGTCGAAAAACAATTTTCCATTGAAAATCCTTCAAGTTAGAGAGTTTTGAAGTTTGTATAAATTATGTACTGTAACATAGTTCAGTAGCAGTCTGGAAAATGGTTGTTATAAATGGCAGGTGTCTTATCTTACAACCGACTAATCACCTTGTGATTGCGTGTGCATAGTTATCATAACAACTGCACGGACTGCTACTACGTTGATGTACATACTTTTTAAAAACCTATAACCTCTCTAACTTGTATAGTTTTCTATGGAAAAATTATTTTTCGACCACCAGACTTCATTGAAAAAATATACGTACAAAAAAAAAAAAGTAAAGAGTGCTTCTTGAATTTCAAAAGTTTTTATAAAAGACCAATGTGCATAAATGAATTTGGATTCGTAAGTATTGTAGACCACAAAAATCAAAAACGACTTTCGTACGAAAATTTTTTCTATTTTAAACACTTCCCGAGATCATTACTATAACATTTAACTCGGAACACTCTTTATATTGTTCGAGTGCAAACGGAATATTAGCCAGTAAAACATTTGTGCAGACTTTAATCCGCGTTGTAAATAACAAAGTAATTTAAGTTTTATAATAGTGTTTTATAGGCGTGGTGATATAACGCGATTTCGTTTTGTGAGAGACCCGTCTCTTGTATACCGCAGCTGTTGGAATGCGTGCGCAGAAATCCGAAAAACTATGTTGATTGTTTAATCTTATCAAAACTTACGTCTGGCCAGACTGGACGTAAGATAAAATAATTGAAAAAAAAAACATGAATTTTTGTTCACGACAAACTCTCGACGGCGAAAACAAAAATCGACAGTCAATATATACGAGAATTCGTATACAACTAATGACGAATTTTGCGCGCAGGTCTCGGGCTTTGCGAGTACCATCAAGCCAGCGGTGTGATCAGAAATGTTCAAAATGTGGGCTTGTAAATAGGAGAAAAATAACTCATTCTTCCAACGATATGATGGTTTATTGTTTATAATTATTACTTATTTATTTGTATGAACTTGAATGGTTTGATAACAGTTTAATGAATAACAAAAAAATGAATAGGAAATGGGCGGGAGGGATATCGTTATAGGTTCGCCACTCTGTATAAAGAGCTAAATAATACACAGAACGTTTACGAAACACCGTTGACGGACACTGTTGATTATAAAAAAACGCCACAATGATAATAATAATAATATGATAATTTTTTTTAATTATTTTTTTCCTAGAAAAAGCGTATCTCGGACAGTTTTATCCGTAATTATATAATATTACGGTCCGTACTGACGAACAAGAATAAAAATTAAACATCTTAAATAGTGTATAACTAAGGTTATCGGCCACACACCTGTACACACGTTTCCGGGGCTTGAACTTTGCTCGTTCCTAAATATTGGGTACTTGTTGTGATATTAATATTGTATTGTTTTTTTAGATATCAATTTTATTTACCGATTTAGTAATGAATATTATACAGGTACAGATTAAACATTAAGTTCGTATTATTATTTGATGGTGGCTGGCGCATTCTTAACACGAACGTGTCCGTGACCTTTCTATTACCCAATATGAAATCGTCTATAGTGGCACGTTAACATCCGTCCGCGTGTCTATGAATAGTAATTAAAATAACGTAAATTTACAAACGATTTCGATCGTTCTCTGGTGAAAAAAAACAAACAAACAACTTTGAAATCGCTGAAAATTTTCACGGTCATCCTGCTTTACGAAGACTCTTGTTTTCAGTCTTAACATTTTAACCCAAAATCATAACGACCAGCTGTTTATTTATACGGATTTACCTAGTTTTGAAAATTATTCGTATTGAAACATTCAGTTTAAAAGCAGACGTTGATAGTTGCAGACATTTGATTGAATATTGTTTTTCTTTTTAAACACAATAACTAGCATTCGTTTCAGGCGCATTGTAAAACATTATCGACATTATTTTTGTATAGATAAATAAAATTCAAGCGTAACACGAAATCTATTAGAATTCGATTATTTTAAACTTTCTTCGTATATAAGCTGTTAAAATTTTGATACTACCGAAAATAGTGTTGTTTTAGTGGAACGTATTATATTTTTCGTTTTGATATTTACAGAAACGTTATCACAAACTCAAAAGTATAATATATTTTTTCGTAGAACTGAAAGTTTTCAAAAAAAATCAGTCCTCAAAATGTATTGTTATTATTGGCGGTTAATACATTTAAATTGAAAAAAGATTTTGAAAACGGTTTTTCTTTTTTTGTTGGAAAATTCTCGTATTAACTACAAATATTGTATTTTTAAAAATTATGAAATTAAACTCGTTGGTAGAATCAAGTGTTCCAGCTGTATAATTTTGTACATTCAAACAAATTTATTCCGAGTAATAACTAAAACGTAACCGGGTGAATACGATGAAATTTTAGAGTTCACCGCAATAAAATCGCAATAACTCTTCATTCTTCATATCGTCCTAAAAGAATCAACCAAATTATTTTAAACTTTACTCATAAGACGGCGGAATAAAAATTATGTATGTCGAAAAATATGAACTGAAAAAATATACAGTTCATAACCCGTTGAAATGGTCTAGTCACGTAAAATTATTGTCTTAAAACTGAAAAAAAATACACAAAAATGATGTCGATTCAACTTTCAATAATCACAAAAGAGTTGTGTAATACATTTTATTGAGGAAATTTCATTTTACATCAGTAATTGAGTGAATTAATTAGATTCTTTTTTTCTATCATAAAATTAACTGAAACGCGTCTTTCCGAGTGCAGTAACATAATATATGACTTTTGGCCGCATAAGCGGAAATTCGTAGTATTATAATTTTAACGTTTTGATACATTGCCAGACGACGTATACGGTGCATATTGTACAATATTTTTTTTTCATATTAAATTTATGAATAAAAATTATTTTATCATATTAAATATTTATGAAACAATCTGTGTCGCCGATAGTGTACTGTCGTTCTAACACAATAATTTCTGCAATTAAAATCACGGACTGTTCACGGACAGGAAAATTCGTAAAAGTGCGTTCATAGTTGTGTATTTAATACGCTAACAGTTTCTGCGTGCATTGACTCTAAAAATATTCAACGAACGCAAATTATTAAAACAAATGAACATTTAACGATCTAGTTTCGAGTTCACCTACATTTGGAATGATACTACGTATTAGTTGTACAACGCTAAAGTTACGTTTTGTTTAACATTTATTCGAATCGAGTGAGTCCATACGATCAATTTGACATTGAAACAAATACCTAATAAAATGAATAATAACTATACACTCGTTAATAAATTAGGTACTTGTGTGTCGAGTGCGCTGTGCCTGCCAACCAATTTCAATGATAACAATTTGTTTGAACAAACAGAAATTTACGTGCGTGGGCTATCTCGCGATGATATCGGCGACGTATCTATTTATGGTGGTTACGATCATAAAATACCATAGTAAACGTTTTTTTATTTTTTTCGTAGGTAACTTGAAAAACTTGTTTTTACACTCTTTTTTTTATTTTTGGTAACCAATGATATTTCGTTGTTGTTTAAACATTTAGGAGGCCCCGTCGTTAGAACCCTCGAAAATTTAACGTAAAAACACGTTTTACCAGGGACGATTTTATTCTTAGTGTAATTGATGTAGCGTTCTCAATTTTCGTTGATAATAACATTTAATTCGATTGTCAACTCTTGAAAAATGTTCGGATACGAGATCGTGGAAATTTTGAAATACAAAAACGCTACATAATAGACAAAAAATTAAATTACCTTTCTGTTGTACTTACAGAATATAAAATAATTTGGTCCCGCACGAACCAGTTTTTACCACACGGAAAAAGTTGCTCAAACACTGCAAAAAGTGACGTTTTATGCAACTTAAAACGTACATTTGTATTGTTTTACCCCGAAAGTTGATATTAAATGATCGAAATTCAAATAGTTTCGCTAAAAACACCCATACGAAACCCCTCAACAGCGACGTCCCCACGGTAAAGGTATAAAACGTCAAAATATTACCTATCCCTCGAAAAACAGTGACCCACTTTCCGTTTTTCGCGTACGTTCGCTTGAACGATTTTGTTTTTCCTTCCGTCGTTCATATTACGTTAACCGATATAAATCGTCGTAAAACTCTGTACGAGCTAAATAATAATTCGCGCTTATCGTCAAGTCCGCGTGACTCGCAAAATCCCACTCGAAACATTCGTGTACAGAAATAAATCTTGCCGTCTCCCGAACCGTTGACACTCGTCCAGAACGTACGAGTTACTATGTATATATATAAACATAGCTCTGAATTTACGAGATTTTCCACGGTAAATCGTATTTTTTTTTTCCTTTGCTTTTTTCCCCGCGCCGCGTAGAGCATAAAAAAATTAAAAAAAAAAAAAAAAACAAATAAATTGCAATCATCAGCTGTTGCTGCGTTCCTAATGTCCAGTGTGTGTACGTTAAATACGCATTTCGTCGATTTTGTTTTAGTCTCGCGATCCGGCTGAACGACGCGCTCGGCACGTTCGACGCGCACCTCGATGAATTCGACGACGTCGAGCGCCGGCTGGACGGTCTGCGGTCGTCCCTGAACGGACTGAAACCCGAAGTGCAGAGCCTCTACGTTTTCGGCCCGGACACGGAACGCGCCCAGACAGAGTTTGACGTGAGTACCGCCCGGGGAATATCGAAATGCTCAAAATAACAGTTTGTGTTTTGTAATCGATGTAGAAAAACAGAATATTGATGTCCAAAAGAAGCATAGTAGTACACGTTGTTACTCATATAACAAAATATCGACTTCGTATGATTTTTCTAGATTGATAAAAACTTTAAGTTTTTAAAGTTGAAAAGTTGAAAAGTGGCTCGAGTCTCCTCTTTGTCGGGTGGCAACCGAAGAGTTGCGGTAGTAAAAATCAAATTTTGAATATTTTATTTACCGAATTTTTATTTCGTCTCGATAGCGCGAAATTTGAAAAATATATAAGTGTAGTTTCCTCCCTGTTCATGTGTGCCGGGTTATGCCTACTTTTTTTCTCTCAAGTTTGTTCAAATGGATACACTTTTATAAATCGGTATTTCTCGAATAGTTTTATACCTTACGCGGTAATTCGAGATGAAAATCGTGAAATTCACTATCAAAGTGTTCGACTGCTTTTTTAATAATTATATTCACGGTTAGTGTAAATAAATTGATTTCACGGTCGAATTACTCCGACATTGTCCGGCGCACTTGTAATAAAAAAAAAAAAAAAAAAAATGTTTGCTTTATATACCTATTTGATATTTATCAATTGTTGTCCGTTAATGTTTTTAAAAATGTAGGAATGTGTTTAAATTATCCAATCACAATATTATCGTGTTCACCGTCAAGAACCGTTCGGGATGGACTATTAGTTCTCTTCTAAATGTTGGCTTTCGGCGCGAAACCGCGAAATCATAGATTTATAGTGTTTTTTCCGGTTTAAAAAAGAATAGCGTAGTTTCCAAGGTTTAAGTTATAATATATTTTGGTCTGAAACTAGCGTGAGTCTCTAAGAATTCTATTTTTATCATTTTGAAAACTATACTATTGCCAACTACATACTTGTCTCATTACGAGAAAACTACAGAAAATTCAAAATTGTTTGTTTTGTACACATATTTCATACACTAAATATTGTGAAACAGTTCATCTTACAAGAAGGCTTTTGGGCTGTATAACGGTAATGTTTCTATAATACGTGGTTGACAGGGATAAGAAAAATGCGTCGTAGTCACGATTTAGGTTAGGTTAGGTAAAAATGTATCTTTTAGCATTTCGTTTAAGTATTGATTTCAAACTTTTTTTATTTCAAAAATTTTAATTGTACTGAACATGAACAATGTTTACACGATTGGTCGTTCCGTGATTTTCGGTTTAAAAATTAAAGTATATTTGATTCAAGTGGTTCTTGGCTAATACGTTAGGCCTTGCATTAAATGCCTTGGAAACATACAAAATAAAACAATAGGGGTATAACATGGTAAGTATGAGCTAAAAATAAATGTCACTAAAAAGTTTACTTATAGTTCTGCATAAGCTTATTCATGCAACCGACAAAATTCAAATGAGTTTAGTAGTATAATTTTACACATTTCAAACTTTTTGGTTTCTTTGTTTTTGAGCTAACAATGAGGCTACGATACGGTCGATACGCGCAACGTTTTATAATTGTTTTGTGATTAACGTGAAGTCTTTGAATGCATTTCGTAAAAAATACCTACTTTTCAGTATAAACGTGCACAAATTTCATTAAATATACCTATCTTCTTTTAAAGTAACTTTAAGTAATTTGAAAACCTCGGATTACGCTAAACGAATTTTCATATAATTTAATCCGTTCTAAAACCAATCGATTTTGTAGTTGTATTGTCCAGCTAGTGTAAGATATCCTAAAGATTAAGCAGCTAGCGTACCCTTGGAATAACTGATAACTTATGTAAAAAAGGACGTAATTTTAATATAATGTCTTATTATCACAAACTTTTGTTCCAGGACTTGTCCGAGAAGGTAAAAACGGCCTCTGACGAATTGAAAACGTTCATAGAGAGCACGCAAAACAAGTACGTGTCGACTCAAAAACTGGTGCCCAACGACTTGTTGAACAAGGTAACGAACACATATTTTTTTTATCTACACACATTTTTCGGTTGAATATTCTCCCAAAAATCGCGCGGTCCAGCAGACGAATTTCCGGCTAAATCACGTAGGAAACGTTCATTAGTAGTTACTATGAAATTCCACCAGAGCGCGTTCTATACTTTATTTCTATTGCAGTAGGCCACCTTAGAATCTTAGTTCCCTTCACAAATGAAATAATAGTTAACTAATATTTTTGTTTTGAAAAATGATTACAATTCAGAATAGTAATACATACCAGTCTACTGAGTTTTTTTCTAGGAATTTTTTGATTATTAAAAAAATTAATCATGAAATTCAAGTTTTAAACAACGAGGTCAAATTTGTTCCCTATAAACTTTGAAAAAAAAAAATTTTTTTAAAAAAATTACTGTAGAAAATAGATCGAGAAATTTGTATAGATTGCATATTTAAAGTTACAGACTTCTAACTACAAAACTTAAACTATAGTGTGCAAGAACTTAGAATGCAAAATTTCTATTTGTTAACTGTATCTGCTGGCTAAAAAATAAACAAAAATTTTTTAGAATATTTTTAGGGTCATTGTAAGCCTAGGTTAGGTAATGCTATTGTAGTTAAAGTTGTACTATATAATCAATCAAATTTAAGCAAAAAATTATGGGATATTCCCTCTCAAGCGTGTCACCCCTACTGACTAAGAACTATTTTATCACAGCGTTTGGTATTTTTCCGTTATTCGCATTAAAAAACTAATTACAAGCTACAAGGTACAAGTTTTATTTTTCAAACCTAAATAGTCATAAACCTCATTCGAAGTATAAATACATTTTACGAGGCGTCATTAATAATAATAACCAGCACTTTGTGGATTAGGCTTATTATTATTATTTTTTTTAAATATTTATTACAGTATTCTTTACGAATAGTTTCGTTAAGTATACATACCTATTTTTTTTAATCGCTTTGTTTTGTAATTCCTAAATGACAATAATCGTGTTGTTTATCTATAGGTATTAAGCTCGGTATCAAATATTATACGGTTCAGTTCCGCACATAACATCGTGCTCGTTAGAAATCATAAAAAATACGATTAGTTTTTCAACATTTATGTAATCATCATATAATAAAACTTGAATATCGTGTACGTTATGATAAACAAAATGACAAATTTTTCAATGTGCGGCCCACATTAAGGCTTATTTTTTGTTTTCATGAGTATGAATACGCGAATGCTATCGTGTTATGTTTAGTTTAATAATTGCATACATCATTTTTCAAAAATTCCTATTCCATTTTGATTCTCATATCGAAATTGGTTTGAGTAGTATTAGTACTGCAGTTATATTAGCGTATACTTTAATTTTGGATCATTTATTTTTGTTATTTGAAATATTAATTTTAAACATCGTTTTCAAAAGGTTATGGTTATGAATTTGGAACTACTTAAATAATTGTAGATTGGTCAGGTGTATTTGATTCTGCAGTGCGATTTGCGGCAAGTTTTGGCCTACCTGATTTTAGTTAAAATTAATTAGTAATAGGAATTGAAAGACAAATAGCTTATATCCTACTACAGGAAAAAAAAATACTCGGAATATAACTGACTATTAAATACAAATACTAAATTTACCTAAATATTTGTTTACTGGGCTACTAGAAAAGTATTTAATCCCGAGTTTTTATTTTTATTTATTGATCACAAATTAAAAATCGATGAACATTCAATCATTAACGGAAACCATTTTTTAATGCATTCGTACGTTATTTCTTCTGCAAACGCTCGTTTTTGACGAAAAAGTTACATTGAAACGCCAAACAAATATTTTTTACAAAATGTCAAAATAAAATGTTAAGTACGATGCATTACTGAGTGAAAAAGAAAACAAATTAATGGCTTAAAAGTGTATCCTTGAAATTCTTTTTGAGTTTGTGTCGAAAACAGCATAATGTTATAATTAGATATAAGAATATAAAATCGCAAAAAAACAAAAAAATTACCAAGTTTTCACAAAAAAACCACAAGTTTTACGCGTTTTAAAATTTTCGGCCTGCGAAGAAACTAATGTTATCACAAATTGTCGGGAAAATATGCGGGTAAAATTTCTCGGATGAGTGATTAAATTTAAAGCGTTTTTGGAACCGACTTAATTCCTTTAGTTGAAAACTAAAAAAATATTTTTTCTGTAATAGAATCGATGCAATACTAAAATAACCAGGTACATTAAAAATTTCAAGTTTGTTTGATTTTAAATAAATATTTTATCGCGATTTTTAAACACATAGTCAAAAAGAACTACAGTGCATAGTTATCATTCTCTTATACTTTCGGTACATTTTTCTGTTAATGGTTTTGAGGTTTTTCATTTTCGTTTAAACAAATGTGATGTATATTTATTGATCTTCTTTACTGCTTAAAACAAAGTCTTGTGAAAATGTGTTTTAAAAATGTATTTTTAATATTTTTTAATGGCACGTTTGTTAAAAAAGTATTATTCATTTTAAATAGTCAAATTGACTACCGAACGTTCAAAGTCCTCATATTTCATTTCATAAGAGTAAAATGTAAAAAATACAGTGTACAGAAAGATTCATTGATTAGCCATTCTGCTACTTTCTAGCGCTTTATAACAATTTTTTTCTTTCTTTTTAACGAGTTACGTGCCAAGTGCATTTCACTAAACATATAATAATAATAATAAATCTTTAAAATCCATTTCGCACTTATTTATAGAAAAAAAAAAATAAGCAAAAGCTGTAAACTGAAAAATTTCAAACTATAAACAAATCGTAAAAGTCGAGTAAACATTAAAAAATAAATGTATCAAGCGCAAAACTCCATTCGTCTATTTCCATTAATTATGTCCCATAAACATAAATGAAAATTATTTTTAGATACATATTATATGGGTATATATATATGATAAATTTTTCCAAAATATTTTCACACCGAAATAATAGTTCTGCTTTTACACAATATTATTAAGAAAAATTTAATTTTTTGCTTTACGACTTGAGTGTTTTCAATAGTAACACGCCGGAGCAAAAGAAAGGATAAATACAAATAGAAAATGGTTTTCGCAACATGAGTGATACGTCTCGAATCAAAACACTTCTAAACGAATTAAAAAAAATGTCCTAGTCTATTAATTGAAAAATTTCGTTTTAGTTTTTGTTCACCTGTTAATTATTATCTTTTAGTGATCGAACCACTGATGCCCGATTACGTGAATAATAACGGTGTTTTTTAAAGACATATACATATTGTCATTTGTCCTAAAAACATTAGAGACAGTTAAATAACGAAAAATTAAAAACATTATACTAGTGTCATCTCTGCAGTATAAATTATACTCCTGCATACCATTTTTCTAAAAATCAAAAACAACACGAAGACAAAGAAAGACTTGAAAGTTTTTTTTCTAGTCATGAAGGTCGAAACGAATTCCGGGTGATAATATTTTGGCTATTTATATACGTTTTAATAACAAATCCGTTGCCGCATAATTAGGCCACGTCATATGCATCGCTCATGTTATATTATACAAGTCGACTGCCATAAATAATAACCATTGAGCTAATACCAGGAAAAAACTTATCGGTTCGACGTGTTGGTCACCCGTCGCCGGCTGGTTGGGAATAAAGTTCATAAATCAATGGTGGCCTTACCTTATTTTTGATTCTGAGCGCGATTACAACTTTTTTATTTGTATTTTTTATTATTGGTTCGTACACACGGATAAAAGCAACTTACAGTATACAGTACAAAACAAACAACAAATTGAGTATATAAAGTAATTACAATATTACATCATAATATAAAGGTCATTTTTTTATAGTAATATATTCATAATATATTTTGTTCGATCACGATGAAAGTAATCGACAACATTTTTTGATAATGAGCACAGCGAAGAACGTATCGTTTTTACAACGATCTTTTTATCTTTTTGTTTTTCTGTTAACTATAAGGACGGTAAAAATTCAGTACCTTTTCCGAAATGTTTAAGGACTCTGTTAGTGTTTTGATGGGTCTCAATATTGAGAGTTCAGAATTGAAACGTTACAGTAAAAAAAACCAAGCGAAATTTAAAGAAAAATGTCAAAAATTACGGCCAACGTGTTTTTTGCCATTATCAATTTAGTATTTTAGCCATAACTTACTAATTAGCTGAAACTTAACACAATATTAAAATAAGTGAGATATAGGTTAGGAACAGGTTTCAAGCGATTTCGAAAATTTTTGAGTTAAGTGTAAAACGTTAAAATTTTCGAAAATTTCCATTTTTTTTTTTTGTAGTTTTTGTTTGATAAAAATTTTATTTGTCACAAAAAGTTTTGAAACTTGAATTCGAGGTCGGTGACATAAAATGCTACTAAAAAAGTTCGAAAAACCATTGTCATATTTTTTTTAGTTGTTTAAAGTTTGAAAAATTGTCGATCACACCTTTGATTTATTTTCGGAAAAAAATTCGTGACTTACACAAATATTTTTTATGTGAAACTTGAAAATTAAATATGTGTTATGTAAAACAATATTTTCAATCTGAATAAAAAAATTTCAAAAAAAACCGCGCTCAGTAGATAATCTGAGAACATATAAAAAAGTAATAAAAATATTCATTAATATTCAGATTACGTACGTATACTTTTTTTTTAAATAATTGAAAATTATTTCTCAAATTTTTCGAGTTTTTTATTATTATTACTTTTTTTTTTTTTGTTTCAAACGTTTTAGGTTCTATTCGGTACCGACTTCCCCGAGTCCGTTTTAGTTCGTGCACAAACATCGTGTTTTTCTAACGCGTTGATAGCGTCGCGACATACCTTTGACCGGGTACGGAATTTTCAGGTGTTCGAGCTATACAATAGTTTCTTACATTCGATCACGTTTCACGGTCGACACGTTAAATTCATCGCAAACTAATTGTAAAACTCAACGGCTCTATCCGGGTGTCCGTATAGAGATATTGGAAATAAAATCAGTATAGAAAAAACAAAAAACGACTCGGTAATTGGCTTTAAGATTTTTGTTTTCAACGATCACGAAGACGAAAAAGTGAAAATTTCCAAAAACGCGTCGAACCATTTGAATATTTTACCGTGCGCGAGTAATACTATAACGTTACAACCATTAGAATACATCGTAATCGTTCATCACCAACGTATATGTGACGTTGAAATTTTGGCGTTTTCTCTGCAAATTTCGCTGTATTGTCGTTTCGCGAAACCTTTAATTTTCAGTGTGGAGACATTTGAATATGCTATTCTAAACATTACGTTTAATACGCTACAAGTTAAAAATTCGAGTCAGAATTTTGTGCCATACTGATTATTTCAAGATGACGTTTAAAAAACCCTCACTTTGTTTGAAGCGATTTTTTTCAATATTTGAAAACGATCGGAGATGTATTTAAGGGCGGATAAAAAGGGCCCCGGGTGGCGCTTCATATAGGGTGTTAACTACCTTAATTTTTTTTAAGTATCGGTTTTGAGTATACACTTATATACGTATAATAGTAATCTATATAGGTAAAGACGATAAGAGTACTCTAACCATAATAAACCCAAAAATCTCAAAAATAATACACATAGTAAATCATCCGTATAAAAATTATTCAATATAAACGTTGACGCGTTTAGCATTTTTCGCGCCAGACTCAACATAATATAGACGGTTGATTTTTCGCAAAAATAACGAAAAACATAAAAATGTACTGCCTTTCTTTTATATATATATAGTATTAGGCGCTTTATATGAAATATTACGCCATTCTATACATACTAACCATGGTAAGGCAACGTTATTTCTGATTTTTGATACTATGCTCTTTACTCTAGTAAAACAACACAACACAACGCCGAATTTATATTTTCGTATTGTCTCCGAACAACCGAAACCCAAGTGCGCAGATAAGTGCGGCCTTCATATTACAATCAACCATTCGACCATCTAACCTCCTCGATTTTCGCAGTCGGATATATTATACTATTATAATATCGTTTCCGTAAGACTTTTATAGCGGATTTCCAGTTCAGAATCTCGAGTAATCTTATTAGGACATTCGGTTGAAAAATTCGGTTCTTATCGTATTTTTTTTTTTTTCTGTTTTTCGTCTAAAAATATAAACCGTCGGAATTATTTTATAACGTACGTATATGTTGCGCGCCGTGCGTTTCAAAAACGATTTGCCATCCAAGGTCCTCTCGCACGGCCGGACCACGGTTAATATAATGTGTGTACTCTCTCGGAGAACGATATTATGTTTTAGTATATGTATACATACTATGTTTGTATATTATTGTTGTTTTTTAACGCGCACACAGGCAAGTAAAAATAATGTCTCGTATTTTTTATTATAAGACAGACTGCATACAAACGACCACGCCTACCGGTGTAAAATTCTATACATACTCCGTCCGAAACATTATATTATTATTCCATCGCGTTATTGTTTATTCGTTCGGCGGAGACTTCGCACGTACCCCGCGACCGTAGCTCACCCGCGGACGATTTTATCATCGTAATAATTGTTATCATTTTATTGCTATGTTATCTTATTATATAATAATACTTTAGTGTGATTCGCGCGCACATTGTGCAGTAGTGGTCGTTTCCGATCTCGTCGATACGAATAAAATAATAATTTCCGGGAATAATTTTCGGTCGTGTAAAAAGAAATCGAGTGCGTTTCGAAAAAAAAAAAAACGTCTCGCGGCCGACGAGATCCGTCGATCCGGCGGCACAATACGATTATGACGGTATGACGTGAGCGGCGAAAAACCGATCGAAATTCACCGGCGGTGAGCACCTATTGAGTACACTGCAGTCTCATCAGTTATTTACGCATATTTTTTTTCACGAAAATCGATATTTCTATAAAAAAAAAAAAAGTCAGGAACGGTTTTTAAGGGGTTTCGTATCGCGGGACACTTCAAAAAAAAAAAAATTTCAATTATAATATGTATAGTATACATTCAAAATTCATGGTGAACGAATACGATATAAAATTATTTCACATTATTATTTCCATAGTTCTATCGTATCTACATACGATATCGTAAAATATAAAAGTGTTTGTTCGGATAAAAAAAAAATGATTTTTCACGGGACTCATTATGTACAGAATGATCGTTTGTTTTTACATATTTTTAGCGAAATAACTTGTCCATAAATAAACAGTTTTTATTTCTTCGCTAGCACAAATTGATTTTAAAATGCGTTAACAACGTTTTGTAAGATTTTTGTGTGATTAAGTTGTGAAAAAAATGTTTTACGAAAAATACGAGACCACCGCTTTGCTGTTAAATTTTGCCTCTTAAAAATTAAAAATAAACTCTCCTCCTATACCACACGAACACTGCGCTTAAAATAAAGCTGTCCCGTGTAAAATGGGCTAATTTTTTTTTTTTTCGGTTTGAATGTTTCAAAAAACTGAACAAAAAATGACCCGACACGATAAATAAGTAGTTATACACACGAGTTCATTAAATAAACCTTTTTTTAATGCAATCGATTCCGGATAGGTATGTATAGACACCGATTTTAAATCATATAATGACAAGACTACGAACAAATTACGGAACAATTAAATTATTATGATGAATTTTCGTGTTTTTGTGATGCAACTACTCATATATTACTTTGACATAAAAATCGACTAGTGTGACACGCGAGATTCGAACGATTTCGATGATATTTTAATGTATCTTTCGAATCGATAGGTTTTTAAGAAACTTTCGAATCATTTGTGGTTTTACGGTTTCCCAAATATACTTTTGTTTTGTACAGATTTTGAGACTCGACGTTTCAATTCGAATCTAACAACTTTGTTCGGTAAACCGTTATGTATATCGTATATCCATCGCCTTGTGTGGTAACCGCCGTACCTTCTCGCCCGTCTGACCTTCGACAGCATTTCGTCAACAGCTTCGTGCGAGCTGCGTTCGCTGCAATAACGCACGTTCGCTCGTATTAGACGAATCCTCTCCATTTACCGTGACGTCTAAGGTCTGGGCAGTAGTTCTATAACGAGTTACAAAAAGTCTATAAGTTACACGTTTTATCAATTTATTATAACTCGGTGGACAGCCTCCGGTTTTAAATTCATTGATTTTGTTTCGATTTTTTCGCATTATGATAGTATGCATTTTGAATCGTTTCGAGTGTAATTTGGGATTTCGTTCCCGTCGTCGAAAAGGGGGCTTGTAGCAAGCAAAAAAGGAATGTGAGACGGTCTGGTCGCAAGAGTAGGGATTTCGCAGTTTCGGTTGGATCATTGGTTTGATAATAACACGGTGTATGCGATCGATTGCTCTCGAAAATTACTATTCTGAGAGAGCTCAGTAACTCGAATACACTCAACAAGTACTCTAAACTTGATTTTGTAAAAAACTATCTATTTTCTCATATTTTTCGTGTCATATACGACATTAACTGACGATCGGACCACTCATTTTACCTGGAATCACAATGACGGAAATAAGAAACAATTTTTATCGTAAAAACAAAACGTCGTTCCTATATATTTGCACTCAAAAGCACCGCGTGTCTTTTATTTTTCGCAACAACTTCTCAAAAATGTGTTTAAAACGTTAACACACTATAAAAATGAGCAATTTTCAATACGACCGTGAAAATTTCGAATAATTATGGTAATATTTACGCAACTTAGAAATTTTAAATTCTCATTTGTTTTACTAAACTTGCACGGATCGTTTTTTTTTTTTTTTTTGCGTATGCTTAACATTTTTAAATTTTATTTGTAACGTTCAACCACACTCCAAGTTGTGACCTACACTTCAACGCCCTCTTAGTTAACCACTCTTTTATGATCTTATGACACGCATCTCTGCACACATTAAAAAATGTTGTGACACCGGTGATTTTTAGTATTTTATGAGAGGTAACTTGTGATATTGTACGTTGAATACTTTAGGTTTCGAAAATAGCACGTTAACTCATTCCTCAGCTATTTAATCAGTTTCATTTAAAAGTCAATGCGCTTAAAATAATATTACGACTGGACGTTGTGACAACGCCGCGTGTATTTGTGGCGCGTGAAAATAATACCATAGTTTTTTTTCCTCTCATTGGCAGCTGTTATCTGCAATCTGCACACTGCTTGCACTGTTATTTTTCACTGCTCTACGTTCCGTACTCAGCACCTCTCGAAAACGATAACGTTTTCGTAACAAATTGTTCAAACAAGTTTTAGTTTAAATTTAAAATGCGAAATTTAAATATTGAAATTTCGTCTATTATTATTCGTCGACGTAAGTGTTATATAACTTGAAATAATACGCGTGTATCGAACGCTAAGTCATGACTTCGGCAGCAACAAACTTTTTCGGTTCGTTTTCTATTTTTTTTTTTTTTTTACGTATTCTTCGTGTCATGTTTTTCCCACGAGCAATGACACCGCATAAAAACGACGGACGAAAAGTCCGATTAAAACCATTTTTAAATTTATAATTTGTACACGTCGTTTGTGTTGACCGACATAGTTTCTACGTAACTCAAACTATTTTTCAGTATGTTCTAGGTGTATATATTTTCGATTTGAATCGTTTCGCATCCTCTCCGAAAAATTATTACATGTACATACTCTTTGTTACGGAACCAAATTAATTAACATGCATTGCTATATAGGTGATTAAAGATTCCGCACGTTAAGTATACCGAAAATCTAAAATATTCCGTCAGCATCGCCAAACAGATTTCTGTCTATCATTGTACTTTTAGTCGAGTTCTCTCGTTTCGAAGTGGCAAACGAATCGTGCGAATTCGCGCTCTGCTCGTTTTTGCCACATTTATTCTTTTATGCAAATAATAATACTATAGTAATAATGATTGTTGTATAAAGCGTGTTTATTTGATCGGAATTAACGAGATGAGCTGTATGTAATAAACATTAATAAATCGTTGTTGATACGAGCCAAAGTGATTGCGTCACGCTTAAATGATAAATAATTTACATATATACCATATATATGCTTTTGGCACTGCATAAAACACCGTGATACGAACAGTTATGACAATATAACATTATGACCGAGTAGTACACAGATTATTATGCAAGACGACTTAATCGGTTTTAGTTCTCACGATGCAGTTGTAGGTAAAGTTGTAAATAACAAACGTCTTCGAAATACGTTTTGTATAAAAAAAAACGCAAAAATTGTCGGACCAACGGAGGTATATAGCATTTTTGTAATTGTAAAAGTGTCCTGCAGGGCCGAGAAATTCGGTCGTTCAAGTTTTACGATATATTTACCGTGCCCATTTCAATACAACTGGTCCCAAAAATGGTAGGTAAGGAGGATTTAAATACCTTTTATCGGACACACGAATCCTAGGTCGTAATCGCTATTTTCTATAAACTACATAAGCCAGTCGAAGCTGAAAAGATCGTTATACGTCTAATGTCCAAACATTTTGAACGTATCTCGATTTCGGTACACGGTATCCATAAACAAAAAAGCCAAAATTGTCAAAGTTGTGTGTGAAATTGAAACTGATTTTTGAACGCGATTCACTGCAGGGATTTGAAGTTTTTTTTGAAGATTTTCGAAAATATCGGTTTTTGTAAAACTTTGAATTTTTAGTTTACAGCCTTGATACGATCTAAACAACACACTACTATATTTATCTATGTGCGGTCGAAAATTTAAAAAAAAAATTGCTCTACACAATATTCAGGTTTAGAAACGATTTTACATCGTTATTTATTTTTATTTTTTCGTTATGCGTATTGCGTTTTTGCCTAAAATTCCTCCGGAAATAGTTTTAATTTGTTGACATTTTCTGTGAAGCGAATAACAAACCTATATACGAACCGCAAAAAATATTGAATTTATTCAAGTTATTCGATTTCAAAAGACAATTTTTTTTTTCAAACAGCCGAAAGGCGTCGAACAAACATAAAATTAGCTGTTGCAGACCAAAATATGTAAAACAGAAAATCAATTTAATTAAAATAAAAATATCCAACTTGAAAAAAGTAGAAATAATATTATAGTTACAACGACGATTTGATCTTAGTTATTTTGCTTAAAACAAAATAGATAAACTATTTAAACCTTCGTGATATTATGCCAAGATTTTTTATCGCACCTGTAGTTAATGCGCATCTTTATATTAATTATTCTCCTACGTCTGTGCAATATAGTTAACGCATTCAATTGCAAAAACAAAAGATAAATTATTCTTTTTAATAAACATTCAAGAACCTTGTGAACACCACAAATACCTATTTAATTTATGAAAACGTTTTACAGATGTGTACGTTTGCCATTAACAGGTTGCCCTTGCTGTGATTTACTGATTAAACGTGTATTGTAAAACGATATATGACGGGTCATAGTTGAAAATAACTAGAAGAAATAATATTTATTAAATACCTGATATGATGATAATAACATTATGACTTTGTTCTCTTTTTAAATTTTTCGTTTCAAGACGTAATTCTGTTCAATTTTTGTTTCGTTTTTGGATTCGTATAAATAATCATGTGCTCACGGTAGTTGTTGTTGTGCAAACGAATTTAAACTCGTTTGTAACTTGTAAATTTGATCAAAAACCTTAAATTATTTCTCACACTTTTTTATCGTTCAAAAGCGTTACTTAGTAACATGCGATTTCTTTTTGTTTGTATGTAATTTAACAAAACTGAGTGACGGATGATATCATCCCACCTCGTTCCACAATAATATTATGGTATTAATTATAATGTCATCGTGGGCGCGCCGGAATAGCGTAGATAATCAGCATATTTCTACCAATGGTAATGTGTTAACTATATAATCAATCACAATAATAATAATGATAAATATCAAGTTAATTCTCATTTCTCGGAAATTTAACAACGTCGACGTATCGGGTTATTTTTACTAATCGTGAGATTTTCGAGCAATTATAATGCAGCTGGTGCCGATTTCCTCGATCTTTGCGGATTTCGTGGCATTTTTTGCCGTTTCGAGTACTTTTAATACACGTTAAGCCTTATCGAAAATACTGAAATTACACACGATCTCCGTACGATGTTCTACTGTGCGGGGGTACACGTGGGCGTTACCAACAGTACTCAAAATTTAATATTCTATACCTAGTTATTCTAACTGCGGAAGAAACTGAAGAAAAAGAAACAAGCACGAAATAATAAACGTGTGACATAGCTGCGTGGTCGTTAATCGGTAGTCGAAATTGTAAAATTATCAAATAAAATGCATTAGCATAGCCAATTTTTTGTATTTAAATACTATTTTGAAAAATTTCCTTATTTAAATTATGTTTGAATGCATAATATTGTTCTTAATCTACTGATTAGTTGTTCATCAAAAAGTGCGCTTTTTTAATTTTTTTATTGGTGTTTTAGTTTCGTTTTTGGGTAATAACCAAAACTACATTAATCTGGTTTAAAATTTTTTTTTTTTTATTATGCTCTTCTTTTTAGAAATACCCTTATTTTTTAATCAAAAATAGTCCGTATTCGAATATGTATATATTATAGGTCGCTAAAAAAAATATACTTATTCCAGTAGTAAAGCGCGTACTTATCAAACTCTACCTATTATTATCTCTTTTATTTTATATTATTCGAATACTCATCCCGAGTGTGTATGTTTTTGAAAGTTGATTCAAACGTACATTTCGAGTATTAAATATAAAAGTATCCTTCTCAAGACCGAATTGATTGACGCGATAAGCTTAAGAAATTGGTCGAGATAGTCGTTTTTCATCGGTCAGTTATTATTATAATCTAATCGAAGTATAATACTATGCGAATCGTTGAAAATAAAATATTTGTCGATCGCGGGTCGCATAGCGAGAGAAAAAAAACGAGATCTGAGTCCCGGTGGTTCGCTTGAAATTTTCGTCTCAAATAAAAAATGTCTGCAAAAACCGTTTTTGTCCATCACAAATTTAGTTTTTTATTTTTCATTTGTTGACTACGGAAATCAAGTCGCGGAACATTGTCGAAAACGAACTGTCCGGCAAAGTGAAAACGACCACAGGACGAACGCTGTTTAGTTTTTCGCGACCAAAAAAAATATAGAACGCCCGGCGCGGCCGAAATTTGAAGACTTTAGATGAAACGCGATCGTGGTTTTATCCGTATTATACGATCGAATCCGACCGTCGCCACCGGAGGTCAGACGATATCGAAACGGTATTGGTTCGAACCAAATTAAAAAGTAAAATAAACGACGTGCAATATATACTTATAACATCATCGTTGTTGGATCTCGTCATACACACGCAAGTCCGTCGAATGTTCGCCAACCGAAGACACATAAATAAAACGTCCTTATTGCGACGATGACTAATATAATATAATAATTATTTTTTTTTATTTCATGTGCACACACAAACAAACCTGTTTGTACGATGCATCGTGCATAAGTACGTTTCCTCCGCCAATAATAATAATTGTTATTTTTTAAACGATGATATTATGTTATATAATCAGTCGCGCAACCGATCGCCCCGAGATCGAAAACTATTATATCACGTCTAACCGATAAAATATCGTCAGGATAAAATTTGTCGTTGGTTTTTTTACCAATTTTCTTTTTTTTCTTCTGCAGTTCAACCCGCTGGAGTTGGCCGCCGAGGAGCTGATCAGCCTGATGGACGCGATCGGCAGAGGCCTGAAACGGGCCCGGACCGTGCGCTCGGAGTACCTGTCGGACGTGGACGACGTGCACAGATGGCTCCAGCAGGCCGAGGTGATGGTCCAGGACCGCGGTAGCGAACCGCAAACCGTCAAGGAACACATCCAGGTACGGCGCGATTTTTCATATTCGTTTAAATCTCTAGGGGGAAAAAAACACACGCCTAAAAAATATTTTTCCCGGTTAATTTTAAAATAAAAATAAAAAATTATTTTCCTAAACGACTGACGAGTAAAAATGCAAACGCACACGTGAAAGATTATCCCCCACTCGAAAACTATAATTTTTCGATCGACACATCGTCGTTTTTCTGGACAGTTGAGTATGTCATTCCACTGTGGTTTTCGTTTGCCGACGTTTCGGAATGATCGCAGATTCGTATGTACACGGCGTGGGCGAGCAGTTGAACAACCATTTTTCCGCGTGGTCCCGGCGCGGCAAAACCGTTCAGCGGAGGAGCGGTTTGTAATTATGTTATCTCCGAAACGGTTTGAGAGTTAGTCCGCTAAATTATAAAAACGTTAAAACTATAAACTATCATAAAAAAAAAAAAACCAATCGTTAAAAAACTTTATTAAAAAAATAAGATTCCACATCGTATACCTAATATACAGATTCCAGCGTGTATAATAAATGATTTTTGATAACAGATGAAACTGAAAATTATCATTATACAATTCACATATTTTATACGGTTCATTTTAATCGTCATGAACACGTCATTGCAATGCAGGATATTAATTATTTTAAACTTTAAACTCGCGCGTTCTAGTACATTTATCGCTTTAAAAATTGCATTCCTTTCTAATCAACACAAAGTTCGAGTTGATAAAACAACTGCTAAAAAAATCAAAGTAGTCAATCCACTCCGTAGTTAAGAGGTATTCACATTTTGTAAAAAATAAAAATGAAGTGTACGAAATGTTGAATCTCTTCTGAACATAAAACGATTTGAGTATAGTGTATAGACGAAATGTTGGTTTGATGTTAGTAGCGCGCGTTGACGCGTACATTTTCCGTTGTGAAATATTCAACATTCGAGTGACGAAAATATAAAAAAATTTGGATATTATTGAATATTAAAAGTTGTAAATAAATAATTTTGAATTTACCTCCATCTATGTTAGAGTTTCGTTAGGACGTTATGAAATCAACGGTTTCACTACAGACAAACGGTTTTTCTGTTTTCCAAAACCGTTTGTGAAAAATGCCAGGACACGTTGAAAACTAAAACACCTTCATTTTCATGCAAACCGTTTTACCCTTCGAAATATGATGCTAAAAATTTGTAAGCGATGAATTATCAAATATCAGAATGGTAGAATATTAGCTGACGGTACACTCAAATGCGTAGGTATTGGAATGGTTTACAAAATTATACTGTCGTAAGTACTTGAAAAGTCTGACAGAAATAGTTAACTCGCCAAAATCTATTTTTCGTACTCCGTGGTTTCAAGTACGTTATTGTGAAGAGATTTGTTGAAATTTCGGAACTCGCAAAAAATGGATTTCTTAAATTTCGCAACGTTTTTAGTGCTCGTGGTTATTAGTTATGTCTACACAAAACGTACCAAGTACACGCATTTTTCACACTTCAAACAATTACACTGTAAAAGTTAATCTCTTTTTTTTAATTTGATTTTCTTTGTTCGTTTCTCGAGTGATATCAGTTGATATGGGATTATCATTTAATAATGTTATATAGTACGACGTGTATTTTGGACTTGATACCATGTCAGAAACATTTTTTACGGACATCTTTTGAATCACTGTTCAGCAAGAATATACTTAAAACTAAAATGTTCCCACTAAAGTTTTTTCTGCAGATATTTGTTTGCCAAAAATTCTTCGTTTGTCAAAAACATGTAATAAAGAAATTGGAAACTTTTCAAAACAGTAGGTTTACATACTAAATTAATAATCGTCAGACATAATATTGATATAATGTTTTATTTAAATTAACTTTTCACGGCCTCGGAGTTAAGTTAATAATATAATTTGGTCGGCTTCATTCACAAGCGTTCATTAAATTTAACGCCTAGCTAAATGATTTATTTTCATAATATTCGAAGAACATTTCGATCGATTTCGGATTCACGCGCCGTTTCCAACCGAGTTATTCGATCCCGGTTTCTCAACCCGTGAGTTTTCCCATTAGGTCAATAAAACTATATATATATATATATATATATATACATATACCTACGTTTACACTATTATCCGTTACGTTTTTCTCAAAAGCTGAGAATTATACTCACAGAATAAATATTTTGATTTTACAGACGATAGAGGACGAGATAAGCGCAGTGCACGATAAACTGAACCGAGCCATAAAACACGCGAAAGAAATTGTCGATAAAACAAGGGACAACGAAGAAAAAGAAATGATTCCAAAAACTATCGAATCGCTGGTCGGAAAAATGAGTCAAGTGAAACAGTGGTTGGACGAGAAACGTAACCAAGTAAGTGGGAACCGTTAAATATCGTCCGTCGATACGTTGAATATACGAATATATTGAAATACGATATATTGAACTACGAGTTAGTTAAAATCCTTGAATAACTATGAAACAATTTAATAGTTATAACTTTTTGAAAAGGGAATTCCTCGAGTTGAAACGTAACTTTTAGTTTTTGTGGCCATTGAATTGAAAAACAGGACCGACACGAAGTGTTTTGACGAACGATACGATGGTTTTATACTGGAAATAAACATTAAACTTTGTATGATGTAATAATTTCTTAATTAAAGCAATTTCAAACGTATTTTGAAATGCTAAACGCGTCTTGTGCGTTTATCATTATACTATTATGGCTACATAATGAATTACGTTTTTCAATCGGCGTGAACAAAAGCAAACTCGCTACGTACGGAAACACGTACTTGTTTGACGAGATTTCGTGTTAAATATTATATTATAAAATATCACGATATGGTTACAATAATAACTTCGGTGTTTCGCGAATCGCGTGATTCTTATGGTGGTCTGTAAAATCTACATTATTATTATTATTATCTTATTTTTTTTTTTTTTAGATTGGCGACACTTTGGACGCTTGGCAAAAATTCTTGTCAGTTTATGACTCCGTGATGGCGTGGTGCCAGAGCAAAACGACATTTTTGGAAGAACCGATCACGTTGAGCTCGTTGGAGGCGGTAAAACAAAAAGCTCACGAATTTTCGGTAATAAAACGTCGTCCGAGACCGCGAATCGAATTTTTTAGATGTTTAACCTTTTTCTTTTTGGTTTTTTCAACGATCGCCGTAGGCCGCGGTGAAATCGAGCAAACAGCAGAGCAAAAACCTGGCCGAGATGAGCAAAGAGCTGGACGTCATTGCCTTATCGACGGACGTTGGACATCTGCCCGAAAAACTAGAGGAAGCCAACAACGCCAAAAACGACGTGGAGGGAAAACTGTCGGAGAGGGTAAAAAAAAAAAAATAAATAAATAAAACAACTTTGTTGAAAATTAAAAAAAGATTAAAACGAAAAAAAAAAATATATATAAATATAATAACACTGTGCAAACGACGATTAACGCGCTGCTCTGTCTGTGGTGTTGTTTTGTACGGTCAGAACGCTCTGTTGCACGAGGCGTGCGAGGAATGGGAACAGTTCGAGAGAAAATTGAAAGAAGCGAAATCGTTCGTCGACAAGTCTCAACACGCCCTGGAATCGACGGCCAACAAGAAGCGAACGCTGCGGGAGCAACACGATCTTCGGGAGAAGATGTTGGCTGACATAACGATACAGAGGAAGAAGATCACGCTGTCGACTGAAAAACTGCAGGTGAGTGGGTCGCACAGTGCCGACGACGATAATTAATCGTATAGTGATAAAAAGAAAGTCGGAGAATGCTGCGTAGAAAAATTAAAAAAAAACTTTAGCAAGATAAAAACGGATGAGAAAAAACAAATCCACTCGTAATCTATAATGTGACTCATTGCAGTTAACCCAAATGCGTGCGGGAAATGTATTAGGTACTATAAATAGAACGTTCGTTGAAGTTTGTCTTTATCTAGATGGAAATTATTTTTAAAATCATCCGAATAATTTCAATTAAAAAGTGTTTAACATTTTTCTTTCTTAATGATAATTTCGTCGTCATCTGGGCTCAGCACCGTGTCGATTATAATAACATTACAATTTTACTACAGAAATGTTGACCGAAAAAACACCGAAGTGTTAAAATTAAAAATGTGAACTTAAAATATCTGTAAGTTACTATAACGTATTGAAATAAAAAAAAAAAAAAACGATAATACGATTATAATATCAGTTTGGTTTTGAATTAATAAGAAACAAAATCGGCTATTCACAGAGGTGCTAATAATTATAACGTTCTTATTATTATTATTATTTTTTTTTTTCATTACAAGTCAGTTCGCCGTAACGTCCACACACGAATCTACACTTGTACCACGAAAATTGCCTACACAACACTCTTTAAAAATAAACTTATTCGGCTGCGATTGATATTATTTAATATTACAATACGCGTTTTTATTATAATCAATAATTGTGCGATTTCGGAAACATCATACGATACAGCACGTATAGCAATTACTCTGTAATTAGAGTTTTTAGATGAAAATAAATTTGTACTTCCAAAATTTTTTTTTCTACACGTCTATCAAGTAGCATTAATTGTGTTGAATAAATTAAGCTCAATCGATATTGAGGTTTGCTATTTTTTTTTTTGTTACTTTAGATTCATTTTCGTTCCGGCTTTGGAGGCAGCGAAATCATCGAAAACCTAGCCAAAGACAGTTTGTCACACTTGGACGCCTTATTCAAAATCGCGGAAGAACAAGCGCACAGTTTGGAAGAGAGTTTGTCGCAGCTGGACAAATATCAACAGGTATAATAAAAATCACTTTTTTTTTTGTAATTTATATTAATTTTCTTTTTAACTCTTAGGAAATCCAACATCTTCGGCAAAACGTCATAACTGCCGAACAACAGTTGAGACTGACACAAAGTCCGACGTATCTACCGCACGACAGACAGAAAGCCGTTCAAGAACAAAACGTAAGTACTACTTACATGCTTCTTATGGGCGAATCGTAACAACAATTTATTTTTCGTGATTCAAAACGTTTAAATTTCTAAAAATCGGTGTTGATGATTTTGTCGTATACTACAATAATAATGGCTGTTCTACTTTATCAATAATTTTCGTGACGTATCGCTATCGGTATAAGATGGTACGAAAAGTGATAGAATCGCGTTTGTTCGTGTATATAATATACGTATACACAGTTCACTCGAGCGTTACGGGCGTTCACTGTGAAAACGAGAGATTTAAGAGCGATTGAATTTTTTACTACGTACGAAATCGCGAGTTATAGTATATTTTTATGTTGTATCGTTTTACAACGTTTGCGAGTGTGTGCACTACTCAAAAACGAAATTTCTATATGAAAACATTAAAGAAAAAAACGCGTTCCGTTTAATGGAACATTGCAGGCGTTCCGAGAACGAATACGAGTGCTGCAAAGCAAGATTAACTCCAGGACCGAACGAATCAAACTGATCATTCGACGTGGCTCCCCGATACCCGACCCGTTGTTACTGAGCTAAACGTCGTAAACCGCAACTACCGTTGTACATATTATAATTATTCTTTCCTCTTCGCGCTCATTCCGCCCGTACAATAGTTTTTTTTACAATAACGCGATCGCATCAACGTGTTATTTTAACCGTAAAAAAAAAAAAAATTGAAAAAAAAATTGAAAAACCCAAAAAAAAAAAAAAATCATCAAACGTTTGTTGGGTCACGCAGGACGTTCGAAACGCACTGGACCCGTCGTGTCGGCCGTGTTTGGACTGCGCCGTCGTGCGGTTTATCGGTACCGACGCCGCGCCGGCATCCACGTCGTGCACGGTAGTAAACGATCGTAAAAATATAAAAAATCCGCGAAAAACGTCCCCGACCCGCGAAACTCCGGGAGACCGGCGTCCCGCCGCCGCCGCCGCCGCCGCCGGCAGATCGCGACCGTTCCCCCGCGAGCCCGGAGCCGCCGGTCCGCCGTCGACTCCGCCGCAGCCGTTCGCCGAAGAACCGCCCGGAGACGACGGCGGGCGGACGGGACCGCGGCCGTCCCGCCGACCGTCCCGCACGAGCGGCCGGGTGTGCGCCGCCGTCACGATGAGTAGTCGGCCGGAGATCGTCGTGCAGCCGGACGAGGAGACGGGCGCCGCGGCGGCCGAGACGACGTCGCGGCTGAACGAACGGCTGACGGACATTTTCGGCTCGGCGGACCGGCTCCACCGGCGGCGCCCGTTCGACCGCCCGCGCTCCAAGTCCGACACCCGCGACCTGAACGAGCTCTCGCGAATATTCTGCGTCCCCCGGCGGTCGTTCGACTGCGCCAGCGTTTCGTCCGCCGCCGCCGCCGCCGCCGCGCTGCAATCGCCGCCAACCGTAAGAAGACCGAGTTGGTTTTTGGACGTGTGCGATATTTTTATTCCGTTGTTGTCTTCCGTTTTTTTTTTTTTCGACGTGTCGCTTGCGCTTTTTCGTCGGCTCCGAAACCGCCGCCGGTATACGTCCGCGGCGATCGGTCACCGGAGATCCGACCGGGGCGAGACGGACGTCTCGGGGACTTAAGGGGACGGACGTTACGCCCAGGACGATTATAATATAATCGCGCGTCTGACGGAAGAGAACTATCGCCGTACTAGTTGGTCACGGTGTTTACCACTGTTTTTGAACAGTTGAAAGCACGCGTTCAAACGGTATTCGCCGACAAGACGCGGACAAAAAGTTCTCACGATTTATTCCCGTGCACTACGCGGAGACTTTGTGCCATTCGAACGGTACTGATGATAGCGAAACATCGGGACGCTCCGCTTCTGGAGAGCATTGCGTTCGTAACGCTACCCGGCACTGTGACAACGTCCCCTTATGACGCGGCGAAATACGGATTTTATCGAAACAGACGCTCGCCCCGAAGATGTTTAGCAGTCATAACAATAACCACGCCGACAACTACTAACGGCAGCAGCAGGTTTTCGTTTGCGTGTGATCTAAAACTTTTTTAATACCAACAACTACTGCTGCCTTGACAGCAACAGTTTTTCGTTTGCGTGTGATTTGATCTAAAACTTTTTTAATACCTTGTGACGCGTGTGAAACAACAATACTAATACTGTTTCGTACAAAAAAAAAAAAAAAATTAGCATAAATAAGCTTAATGAGTGTTTAAAAATATTTTGTTTTTATTTCAGACGATAAAATCACGTTTACAAGAACTGAGTGACGAGACGATACCGTTAGAGTTGGCGATGAAACCGTTCGCCGCGTACGACGAAGGACGTGTAGCAATAGATGAATTGACTTCGACGCGAACTAGGATAACGTCGCTGATCAACGACGATAGCGAAAGCTTACAAGCCGACGTGGATAAGGTGCGCTGATCAGTTGTGCAAAAAACAATATTGACAGATCTTTTCAGTTTGTCCGTGAAATTTCACGTTTTAAGCATCCGCCATGAACTGCGTATTGTATCATATACTTAAGTCTAACGTCACTGTTATCAAGTAAAAATGATCCCGCACTCTGCACGTATACTTAAAACTTTTCTCGATAGGAACAATCTCTACCCCTGTAAAATGACAGAAATTAAAAAAAAAAAAAAAATGCGTCGCTTGGGTAGTTGGACGTAGTGGCGACTACGCTTTGGGTGGGTCAATGGTTTGGTAGTTGTGATTCAAACGTGTTATTTCGTAGAATGTGAAAGAAACGATAAATTATTTTCCTTAAAAGAAAAAAAAAAAAAACGATTCTGAACGAACTCAGTCACGTATGGCTGTCCCGGTAAGTTTTTTGAGAATTTCTAAGTTCTATACTTAGCTCAAAAATTTTCACAATCACTTGAAACTTTTATCGAGCCTGTACAATATTTATTTGAATATTAGGTAAAAGTTTCGGCTTGTTCCGATCGTTATTTTTGATGTTATGGCCAAAAAACTAAATCGGTGTGTCTGACGCCGGATTTGGCGATTTTGCCATTTTCGTCGTTTTCGGCACATAATTTAAAAATAAAATATCGAAAAATGCTTCAAATAAAATTTAAAATTGAAATGCAAACTTTGATGTGGCATTCAACGTAACAATTGGGGAGCACTCCTTCTACCCGTAAACGTCGTTTCAAACCTGAAATTTTAATACTTTTTGCCGTAAAATTCTCGTTTTTTTTTTTTTTTTTTTGGGATAAATCTCAAAAAATAAGCAAAATTGAAAAAAAAAACTGGAACCAAAGTACCACTGGAGTTCATAGACTTTTTATTAGAGGTACTGACTTTGAGCATTACTTTTGTACAAAAATTTGTTGACAGAAAAAAAACATTATCCTAAAAAAAATACACTATTTTAATTGAAAAAAGAAAAAAATTGAAAAGAAGATAGAAATCAGACAGAATACTTATTTTAACGACGCCAATAATTATATTGGTGATTTCGAAATGAATTTTTCCAACACGAATTAATATTTAATGAAATTTCGGACTTTTATTTGATTTGCAAATTATTCTCTGCTTCAATTTAAAACACAAGCGATGTAATATGTATGTGTATATATAAAAATATACAAATGAATTATACTATTTTAAATGCAGAAGGAATACAATGTTTAGATTACCATTAAAAATTTATCACACCGGATGGACGAAGAAATTCGTCGTAGAAATTTAGGTTGTAGAAATTTATTGTTCAATAAAGTTTATTATTTAAGAGTTTGATAACAGTTTGCTTCATTCACGGCCATTCAATTAAACAATCCCGTAAACGAGACATAATAATAAAAATAAAATACAATTTTTGTATACATTATTTAAACGTTTTAATTATTGAATTGATCTATAAAGTTTTATTTCATTAATTGTTCGTTTCAGAAACAGCTATTGAAAGATATTGATGATTATCTGAAGTGTCAAGAAGACTGGTTATCCACAATAAAGACATCATACCCCAAAGATTTGGTGATTATCATATAATACATATTTATTAAAAAAAATTTATGTCTTAAAAAATTTTGAATCAACTCAAACTAAAGTTATTTTAAATGTTTAAAGAATGACGTTGACAACAGAGTTATTGAACTGATGAAAAAATTACACGAATTGCAAACTCATCAAGGAGATATCGAATATCAAACACGGATGAGAAAACTAGAAGACATTATTGAACAGTTTAACGTTTTAAAAGAAGATACTATAATGAATTCTAAAACTCAGGTATGTTTGCCGGTGGTTTTTTTTTTTTGTTCTTTATAAACGTTTTGGACGTTTTGTACAAATCAGACCTGTGTAGATTTTGTGTAAAAGAATGTAAAACAATTACGCGTTTTGTAGATGTGCACGATTTTGGATCAGTTCTATTTGACATAGTATTTGAATTGCATTGTAACTTTAGTTAAAGCGAGCACTAAACATATGTATCTAAATGAAAACTTTTTTACATTCATAAATTTAAATCATACTACTATGTTTACATTAAAACTATATCAATAAACTATAATGAAACTACAACATTATTATGACCAACATAAAATAGAGTTTTATATCAAACTCTAAAGAAATGTCATTGTCCATAACGTCAAAATCATATTTTAATATTCAAATGTTCGAAAGTCTTACCGCAGATTTTAATATCGAATCTACTAAATACTTAAGGTTATAATGTTTTATTCTATATTCTATTATAAAAAAATAATATTACAAAAATAATATTGTACCCGATTCTAAAGTCACTTTTATGAGTGTCCTCTAAATGTTTAAATGTTCATAAATAAGATGTAAATTTTGCGAAAATTCCAACCAAATTTTATGGAATGAATTGACTACCAAACTTATTAAATATTGAAATACGTAATCATACATTTGATAAATTTTCCCAATGAATCATTTAATTACACAATATTATTAGATACACATGTAGATAAATATAAATGCTTTATTTTCAGGACACAATGCGTAATGCTGATCGCACGTCTACTAGTTTATCTTGCATGAAATCCCCAAAAGACATACATATTAGTACTAGTCTAGAAAGCATGACGCCTCAAATGTTAGATTTATATTTAAGTAAAAATACAGAAGAATCAACAGTTCAAAAAAAATCTGGAGAAACCTTGAGACCGGAAAAACGTGTAACAAGAGAAATTGAAGTGTGCGTAGGGAGTGCGATAAATAGTAGTAAAGGGTTAAATAGTCCAACTTTGGTGAAAAAAGCCAATCAAGCATTAAAAGATGACCAAAAATTAAAAACTTCTGAAACAAATATAGACAACAACCAAGTAGTACATGTCCAAGAAGTCTCATCCGGACTTCAAGTCATCAGTCAAAAAGAAATTGATAAGGGTTTGCCCCTATCATTGCCAGTAGACGTCAATATACACAGAGATGGCGAAAAAATCACCCACGACATTCAAAAGAATCCTTCTCCGGATAAAAAAGAAAAAAAAGGATTTATTCGAATTAAAATGCCAAATGTATTTTCAAAGATATCAAAACCAGGAGAAAATGAATACGAACTCGATTTAAATAAACAGCCAGCTGAAAATGTAGAAAATGATAATGTTAAACTTTTAATGTACAAAAGAATGAGCAGTATAAATAATGAAATGGGTAAAAATTTACAAAAAAA
>CM029364.1:1505271-1525728 GCA_017140985.1 Hormaphis cornu | reverse complement strand
TTAATTATTGTTAATTAATGTTTTACCAAAACCGTATTCATCAAATAGATATTGTACATTACAACAGGAATCTTTTTCTTATATACCTGTTTTTAATGATTTATTATAAAAAAAGAGGTAGTGATCATATGTTTATGATTAATTACTACTTAGTATATTGTACTCGAAAAGACCTTTTAAAAATGTCTGGGTTCCATTTTTACACAATAATTTTACTGATACTTACGATTAAATACAATATTTATATAAAACACTATCGATACTTAAAAACAATCATAACTTAATTTAAATACATAAAATGGTGAAACAAAATACGCAATAGAGGTAAGCAATAAAAAATAAACATTTAGCTCTACAATATTAAAAAATACTAATAATCATTGAAGTCACATATAAATACTAGCAAAGCACAGTCCTTTCTTAACGTCTAAACTAATTTTTTTTTTCAAATTATCAGTCGTAAATTCGTTGCACCTCCATGTCATTTCATTCATTTTTTGATCTCTTAGACAGCCGAATCTTTACCGACAAAACGTGTCTGTGACACAGATCGCTTAACATCATAATTTACTTCAATGTCTTTTTTCTGCCTACAAAAAGAAAACCAAAACAAATTTGTAAAAACAAAATTTTGATACATGTTTAACATTTATAAAAAAATTATTACGATTGTAAGAATTATATTTTAAATGAATTAAACTTCTTCTTACATTTCGGTAGGTTCGATGCACATATTGTTGCTTTTATAGGTGTTTCCGTTAGTCAAGAGTTCTTTACCCTCACTGAAAAATCAACGAACCAATTTAACAGAATGTTACTCTATAAGTGTAATGATTTATGAAAGGTATTCAATATTTAAAGGTCACTGAGTTCTGATGAGTCTAAAATGTAGTCGTTTTAATTTATTGATTTTATTGGACAATAGGTGTTTAAAATTTGTACAACTTAAAAATTTCATACATTTTAGTAGTGCACAAAATTTTCATTATAGTCTAAAATAACTTTTGGAGAAGCTATTGCCAAAAATCAATGATGAAAAATAAAGGAATTTTGTATTTTTCGTTTTTTTGTTTTTTGTTTTTTGATCAAAACTAAAATAATAAAAAGAATATAAATTTCTAAAAGCAATAATCTTGGCCAACTACATAATTTTTGAAGAATCATTTTTAGAGGGAGCAACTTTACAAGGAACATACTTAAAAAGTTGTTTCTAAAAAAAAAGGCCTTTTTATTTTTTGTAATGCGCTCAGAATTTAAAGATAGAAAATAATTAAAGTCTTATTTTAAGAATAAGTAATGATTTTATGTTTATTTAAATGAACTGAGAGTTTAAAAGCAAGTTAAGGTACGTTCAAATTCCGTAAGACCAATTATTGAATAAATGCAATTAGGTACTTTTTTTCATAGCCCTTATGTGTATTTTCTATATCATATTATTTTTTAAAGTCGTCATCACTCCGTGTCCTATATTATAAACTAAATAGATTATATAGATACGTATACATACATAGGTACTAGTAATATTATGTAAAATATATAGATATTAGTTTAGAAATAATAAACAAAAAGCAGAATACAATGTTTAGGAAGAGATTATATGACGTAATAAATTATAAAAATGTAAAAAATTTCAACTATGCTAAAAGTATGCTAATGGCCTAAAAAGCTTACAATCCGTCCAGTTCATTTCCGTGTATATGTTACGTAACGGCTGTTCCCTCTTTTTAATTTCAAAAATTGTAATTATAACAAAGACAACAAGTTTTAAAAATGTTTATAGTTAGTTGTAATGTCAAACTCATAGAGTCTTTTTAAATTGTAAGTAGGTACTTAAGTGTTATAAATTATTATCAATCCAATTGTTTTAAATATAGAACTAGGCGGGTTATAATAAAACAATAGTGGGGATTTCGTATTATGCACATTTGTAAATAATGTTATATACATAAATCCAATCAGCTTATTTTTTAAGTAATTAGCTAAAGCCATACACGATCTCAAATAATTGTTGTTAATAATAAGTTTCAATTAGTTGAAATAATAATATTTTACAGAATGCATAGCCATATTGTATATTACAAAGTGTTTCAAAAGTCTTTGTCCAATTTGAAAGATAATAATAATTATAAGCAAAAATAATCGATGCCAGACAATTGAATCTTTTACTACCTATTCAAAAAAGTTAGTTTCCAAGTATTTTTAGTTTGACGATCGGTATAGGTAACTCGGGGATGTTCAGTATACGGATGGCTAACTATACATTGGTTTTTCTAATATCCCAGCACAATTACTGTGCTTTATATATCCCTTGGTACGATGTATCTTATGTATGGCCCCATCATCAAGATGACTTTTATTGAACGGTTACGAATAGTTTGAAGAAAATTTGTTCAATTGCTCTCTGTTCACTGTGGTGTGGTCTCTAAGTACCTACTTAGAGACCACACCACTAGGTACTAGACGTCGTCAGTTTGACGTTAATTATTTTTTTAAACTGTTAAATAACCTGTAATTGATGCTCCTGATTTGTTTTTTTAAAACCCTTCTTGCCATTACTTCATTTGATTCTGGAAAACCTGTCAATTTTAAAAATAATATTTTCTCAACAAATTAGGGGTAAGCAGCCCCCATAATAATAACTATAATATGCCCTTGAGACATGAAAATTTTTAATAAATAAATAGTTTTTGTAGAAATGCTGCTACATAAATGCAAAGTGGGACATTTGGATAGAGATTGGACATCTCAACAAAAAGTAAAAACTAACTGATTTTCACTAGTTTACGCGCCCTTCAATTAGTGTACCTACCGCTAGCAAAACGGTAAAAGTATAGCTAAAAAAATTTCAGGATTACCGATTTTGAACGGTAGGAGATTCAGACGTCTAGGCATCATCGATCATTCGCCAACGCAATTATCTTTTAGAATCTGATGAAGAATTATGAAACACCCTTATATATTATGCTGTATACTTTTTTTGGCAAACTACTACATACACAATATTATGTTATTTTGTTTTGTTAGTGGCCACTAACGTCATTAGAAAAATACACAAAAACCGAAAAAAATAAAACCACTCACGCATTCAAATCCTTGTAAATGAATTCATACACAATATAATATAGAAAACAATACAAGGCACTAATACAACAAACGCATGGACAAAAACTGGTTGGTTCCTATATTATAATAATAATTAACAGTCTTGTTAAGGATGCTATTAAAACGTATTTGACTATAATGATACAAAAACAAATTTGAGTATCTTTCTAAACTCAAAAGCGAATTTATAAATGTATAATCGACGTGTAAATATTTTTTTATATTTAAAATTAACTTTAGTTTTTGGGCATCTATATAATGTTCGACAATATTTAAGTAAGGAAAAATAATTAAAAGGTCTGCAGAAGAATTTTAGTAAAAATATTTCACACTCAATCTTTATTCTTTAATATTTATTGTAAAAATAGATTTTTAGATTCTGAGAGTAGCAAAGAAAGTATTTTGATTTTACAATGATATTTTATTAATGTGTTTTTGTTTGACATTATTGGAATGGACAATTTGAAAACTTTAAAAATTTGAAACTTATTGAGTAGAAATATTTGACTCATTAAGCTTGCTCAGAATCGTGATTTTTGTAAACAACCAATTGCTTACAGATTTAAAATATACATCTAATTAATTACAACTTCAATGATGCGAAATTGCTACTCCACCAAGCTTCACGTCCGACCTAGAATTTACTGCCTTTTTAAATATTTACATGGCGTTCAATGTTCAATATGTAATCAAAATTTTATGAACTTATTTCACATGATCAAATAAGAAACAGGTACCTAGTTTGAATAAAACAGTTAGTTTTAATTAAACAAATTTAAAAAAAAAAAAAAAAAAATGCACTAGATTTGTTATGATTGTACATGATATTTATCTATAAATGAAATATTTTAGAAGTGATTAAAATTTAGCTAGACTTTCATTTTTAGTTTCCGTGTTACAGAATTTAATTTTCAAATAATACAATTTTATCAATTTCTAAAAATCTATTTTAGGTAGGTAGGTAGGCAGGTATGTAGGTATAAAATTGTATTAATATTGTATAATGTATAATGTTTTTACTCAACTAAAATATTTAAAAATAACTATAAGTAGTAATCAATTACTTAACAAGACTGAAAAAAGGTAAGAAGAGAAGATAATATTATAAGCAACCAAACCAATAGAAAAAAAAAATTAATTAAAAAGACAACACTTCTTACAACACAAATTTCATATCTGGTAAAGGGACTTTCTCTACATCGGAAGTGTAAGAAGAACCGTTTCCGTTACTAGATGATTCGCCCGTGCTGTTGTTGCAATACGGCAACGGAAAGCGCCAACCATATAAACTGAAAACGGCCCTCGGTTTAAATACAAAAATAATAACAATAATAATAATAATAATACATCACTAAATATCCATTTTCATTAAAATAATTGAAACTGTTGATAACTATTAAGAGCTGTAAAATTGTTAAGTAACTAGTTTTTAAAAAAGAGCAAATTTTGAAATTTACAGAGTTTTAACTTAGAATTTATTGAGTTTTAATCTACTAGTTTGAACTTTGCGGTTTACATTTTCTATGAATGGTTCTCGTTTTATTCTTTAAATATCTACAGTATTCTAAATGTTGAAATACAACCAAAGAAATTATAAAATTATAGAATAGGTCAGTATTTTGGGAGGTGTATTTTTAAAAAATAATAATGGTGATAAATGTAAAAAATAAAATGTAAAGACTATAACTGACCGAGTACCTTGTTGGAGTATTGACTACGACTTAGCAGTTAACCACTGTTTTGAAAGATTGAACTAAAAGTAGTTTTATATTAAATTTTTTAGCAATGTCGCTGATGGAAATAACAATGCTGAGTAAGCTCAGTTTACTTCATTATCAAATTTAGATGTCTAATGACATTGGGAATTTCATGTCGATTGAAATAAGTACTATTAGAAAATAAATGACTGACCCAAATTTTAAAACGTCAAAAAGTTCTCTAAATATGCTTCAAATTATTTTAAATTTTCAAACATTGAAAAAAAAATAAAATTTAAAAATACTCAAATATACGATATATTTTGAACATTTTTTACCTAAATACAGAACTTAAAAATTTTCAAATTTGTCTACTATAAATTGATTGGTTCATTACAATAAAACCGTCAATTTTCAGAATGAAGACTCGAAACATTAACATAAGTTTAATCATATAAATCATTGTACATACTATAACCTTAAAATCATTTTTGTCAATAGATGTAATACATTGGAAAATGGAAAAAATTATTTTATTTTTTCAGAATGTATTGTTTGCATAATAATGTTTTTTTTTTCTGTCAACACTTTTGTGGGCAGAAAGAGTGCCTAATCGCAAAATGTCATGGCGCTAAAAAGTTTGGAAAGTGTCGTGAGTTTTGATGGTACTTTAATAAAAGCTTTTAATCAAATATTTTTCGAGTAATGGCCCAAAAACTCAAAAATTGTTTTCAAATATTTATGGCAGACGGCATGAGATTTCCACTTTTGAAATCACTTTTACTTATTTTTATTTATCATTGCTTTCAGATGCTAAATTATTAGCTTGAACCACAACCTCTGAAACATTGACTTACCCAAATATGTTACCCACTCCAAAAGGTAGTCATTATTAGGTCAAACAGCTGCACATCCAACTTCAAATTTACTGTCTATTTTCCTCTCCTTTTTTAGTCTTTTTCTGTCTTTACTTTATTAAACTTACCCCATCTGTCCTTCCACCCTTCCTTTATATCCTTTTTATTTTTTACTTTTGTACATTAACTTCTCCGAAAATTGCTCAAATTGAAATGTTGGAAAATATTTCTAGTTGATGAAATTAAAATGTGGAAAACTTTTTGACCATTTTTTAGTTAAAAATATATACATACAGAGTCTGTATTACAGACTTACTTTGCAGATAAACTGAGCTTCTTGCTCTGAATAGTTAGTTTTTTTTTGCAAACAATTAATCATGTACACAAAAATGTACTTATGCCTAAAGTAATCAAACTACAGTATTAAATACATTAAAAATTCTTATGTATAAAATTTTTTAAATAATTATCAGTATTCAAATCTGCTAAATCCTGTAGGTTAAGTTAGAGCTATCTAATCCTACAAGTACTTGTAGCATTAATACTTTACAAAAAGCAATACATTATTAAGGAATGAAACGTTAATATGAATAATCAATTTGTTCAAGTACTTTTAGCTACTAAATTGTATTTGTTTCAGTCGGTTTTAATCTGCAGGATAATATTATTAGGTACATTAAACATTTTGTCAGGCACGTCTTATCAATTAAAAGGTACGTACAACAGGAACATAAAACACAAGCTCAAAATAATCATTACAGTTTGCGCATGTTTATGGAACCTATTTTTGTTTTTAGTCTTGCAAGCCATACTCTAAAATAATGTAAAATAGAAAAAATAAGTGAACAAGATGAATAATAATTATGCAAAAAAGTTCAAGAAGTAACAAATGAACAATAAACATATGACCAACTATAGTTGTATTATAACTTATTATAATAAGTTTTCTAACAACATTCTAAAGACAACAAAATAATCATATTTTAGCTATAAAACTGTTTTTTGGCACTTGAATAGAAAGAGAGATAGAGAAAGAGAGCAAATATACACAATCCCGATGACTACAGTCTAAAGTGAATAGGATATTTTTGTAAATATTAAGTTGCATTTTCAATGTTGTATAAATTTGGATATAAAAGTTTGAATAAAGTTTTATACAACTTATATCACATTGAAATTTTATTTCAAAGTTCTATAAGTTTAAAGAAATATTACTAATTTAAAAACCTAGAATAATTTTGAATTTCATTAAATTTTCTAGTTCACAAATTTTTCCCTATTGTATGTAATTATTCTCATTTTGTTCTAATTGAAATGCAATAACGAAATTGAAACTCATTGTTTTCAATAAATATTTGTAGTTTTCAACTATATAGTAGTCACAATAGTCTCCACATTATATCTAAAATATGTAGGTATATATTTATAATTGTTTAAAGTTATTCAAGTCCTTCTCAAGAACTTACATATATCTTAATTTCATTACTTAAACATAATATATTTTGCTGTCTAGAACATTAGAACATATAAATGTTATGATAATGCACATACATACACAAAGAAACACAAATATGTAAAACCCAATGATTAGTATGGTTGATTCCAACAACTATAATTTTATAGATATTTATTGAGAAAAACATATTGTACCTTCCGAGCTTCGGATCCTCTTCTCTCTTCTGCTTTCGACCACATAATCCGAATACAATGTATAATATACCTACAAAATAGAATGGACAAAATGAAAATGTCGAATTTAACTACATATTATAACAGTTTTATTTGTAATACAAATCTGGAACATTTTGAAATATTTCACAAACACATGAAATGCTTACAGTGTTACATTACAATGAAATATTAGAACATTTTACAATTTACAATTACAAACGTAATATTATACCCGTTGAGGCGTTCCGAAAATTAAATGACGCACGATTAAGTAGAGTAAATGAATTTAGTTTTTATTGCAAGAGACGTCTGCATGGTTATTTAAATATTAACTAAGGCCGCGATGAAGGTAGGTGGTACATTTGACGTCGTAGTGGACACGCAAACCTCTTTTGCGGTTACTTTTGTACTCAAACGTATGGTTTAAATCTATGGTGTTATGGGCCGTCACGGTTGCAGTTAAATTATTCAGAATGGCCAAACCAGAAAAATGAACTAGGTCAGGACGACGGAATTTTGTATGTAACGATTGTTCAAGAGTGTACAAATAGGTATAAAATATATAGAAAAATGTAGCAAACGCTTTGAGCATAAAATCCTACTTCGTGCGAAGCGATGGGTAACGAGAGACCAACAATATCTATTTAAATACAGAGAGTATTACAAAAATTAATACATACATAATTAAAATATATATATATATATAAAATATGTTTATGGAATTTTTTATAAATTGCTTATAAAAATACTTCAAAATTATTTTCATCAACTTTTAAATAACACATTTTACTAACATAAAAGAAAATAATCAACATAATCTCAATAATCAATTCCGGTCCACGTACCTGTGTTGTTGGCAAAGTAACATGATACATCAATGATCACTAGAATGAAGAACAAAACGGCTAAAACAATACTCAGAATGATAGTCGAGCTAAGGCTTTGCTGGTACATTGGCTGCAAAGGTATGTCAACGCCTAAAAAAAAAATAATAAAATAGTGTTTAATGCGGTGCACAGTAAGGGGAAAACAAAATGATTGTAAATGCCTACACAATGAAAAACTACACAAAATATGTTAGGTATCAGAGTTGAAAAGAAAAGTACACAATAACAAGATGATTCAAAACGTACGTAGCCCTGCATCAAACGAAATTGACTAAAACGCAGAAGACGCGTGCGTAAAAAAGTCGGATTTTGATTCTGCAAAAAATTTATAAATTATGTTTTTGTATGTGGTTTTTAGAATTAGATCGAACAATTATTTATTTGAATTAATTCACTGGATAGTAATAATTTAGTATTAATTAATACTTATAAATTTTTTTTTGTTTTGTATGTTTATTATTTTTAAAGTTTTGAAATATAACAAAAAGATTTTTCAATCGATCCCAAGTAGACATTCCAGCCAATTTAGACATGTTTTCAGATTTGTGATCCGACCAATAATTTAAGTCTCGCTCTAGAAGGAAATTAAATTGTGACGTCGTACACAAAAGAATAATGACGTCACAGCTATACTTTGGCTCAATCCCTGAAAAACACATCAAAGAATTCATTCAAAACTCTTATCAGAATGAAATTCCGATTTTTCATTGACGTACAGCAGTTTTTGTGTGTTAGTCAATTTAGCTAGGTTTTGATTCTGTTAACCGGAACGCATCTAAATAGCAATATGTTTTTATTAAAGAAAATTATATTTTCTCAAAACTTAACAAAGCCGCCTATTAAAGTTGACAACAATGTGAAATTATAACGTCCAAGACTTAAACAAAACCTAATATTTTGTAAAAAAAAAAAAAATTTAAAAAAAAATTTCTTTGCTTCACTGTGTTTTGGTAATTTTAGGTATGATAAAAATAAAATGTTAACATGAAAATAATTAAGAGATGGACTTTGGATATTATTGAGGGGGGTAAATAGTCGGAGAACTACCTTAAAGTTTATTAGAATAATATCATAGTCATAGTATATGTAGTAACGTAATTGTACATTATACAATAAGTCAGTTATGATTAAAAAAAAATTAAACTTTAGGATATTTTAGGACATCAGATAATAAATTATGTTTGTGCATTAATGTTAAGTTACAAATTAATACAAATGTAGAAAGCGCCTACGTGAAAAATTAATACAAATGTAGAAAGCGCCTACGTGAAAAATTGATGGACAAATTAACACAAACTATAAACAAGAACCTAAATAAAATCGTTGTAGTAGAGGCAACAATGGGTTGACTGTTAATGTTTTTTATTTTACTGATGCCGATGGACGTTAGGTATACACACTTACGGCATTTGGAGACTACATGCAGAAATATTCGACAATTATAAAAAACATTAGCCTCAAAATATTTTTTAATTATTATTGTTTTATGATTGGTGATGGTCACATGCAGTTTTTATAAATTTTAACTTAAGCCGATTTACATTATACCTGTGCATGGTATCCACATACTCAAAGAACATGCTTATATACGTAACACTGTAAAATATATTATTGTAGTTGCACAATTATTTCTCTTGTGTTTGTGTCAAAAAAAAAAAAAAATCATATCATTACATTAAAAGCAAAGCACTAGTGTTCATGAAAACCAGTACAAATTAAAATGCAAAGTCAATAAATAAAATTTGAATTATTCGTATTAATATTTTTTTTTTTTTTTTTACAAAAATATACTTATTGTGAGTACAAGCATGGCGTAAAACCAATAATGTGTAACCAGTCGGACAGTGTAATCAATATCACATTGATTTGTGATACGGTCCCAGCATGCAAATCAGTTTTTTTTTTTACCAATATGGAACAGTTAAAAACAAAATTTAAATAAAGATAACTTTTTGTACAAAATGACATTTTATTTTTATAGGATTTAAGAAAAGAAAAAAAAGACATTAGTATAATATCAGTATTTGAATGGATTGATAATTTTCAGACATGTGTTTTTTTAATACAAAAAGATTTCTTTGTTAAAGTTTGCATGGTTGATGTTAGACAAATTCAAAATTATAAAAACATTGTCAAGATTTAAAAAAACACACACACACACGGTACCTACTGGTCTTATGACATAGTATAAGGTAATTTTTCTTATTATTTATATTTCATAACATTGAAACATATTTCTAAGTATATAAAAATTAATAAAAAAAAACACAATAACATTTTAGCCTATGTATATAATATCGAATAATTTGTACTTTCATGTTATTCTTACCTCTCTGCAGACACTTTATTATTGTTACTATACAATAATGTACATAGATATTGCATAAAAGCAAAAATGACAAATAACTGCATACATAGCAAAAACAAAAAAGAACATTTACAAAAGATACGTTTATTATTGTCTTAAAATGTATTACATTGGGTTGTCTTAATCATAACATGTACAACAGCAGAAATCTGAACAGTGTTAAAATTAAAGAAAAACAAATTTTTTTTCAACAAGACTTTAAATGTATACTATAGGTATCAGTGGTCTAGATGTGTGAGAGTATCAAGTTTTCATATACCATTGAACAACAAAAAATACCTATTGGCTATTATATATATGTAAATATTAAAAGTTTTAGATTCAAAGTTTGATTACTCAACCAACAATCACTTCCAAGATTAAATTTTTTTAATTGAACTATTATTTGCCTACGTCATCATTCACATTGCAATAAAAATATAGAAACCTAATTTTGTATTTTATTCTTTATTAAACAGACGGAAAAGCTTGTTTGGCCAATTATTTGAATTTGACAAATCTATATATTGATTTATTTAAATTAAAATTAAACACTATATTAAGTCCATGCATGTATTTATTAGGCAAAGAGGTTATTAGTGGGATATTAAATCCTTGAAAATCAACGACTTTTCCTTTTCAAAAATATTAGGTAGATATTTACGATAAACTCATTCTATACCTCTCCCATTCTGCCAACAAATAATTATATTATTTTCATTAAAAACTATCTATAATACATACTTAAGTAATCAATTGAACATACTTAACGTGATCACACATTGATCATCTTGCTAATAATGATTTTCATAAAAATATAGCACCTAACATAGTAAAACTGAAATACGAATGAACATCAATAAAACTGAAAAAAAAAAATATGATGATCAAGCATTATTTTATTTATAGGTACCTACTGTTTTCTAACTTGCGTAACTTTTGTAACTGCACTTTATGTATTATGTACGATACAAGTAATATATACATTATATGATAATTTATAAGCGTAAAATGTACAACTTATAGGGAAAAATTAGATTATTATATTATTATATTTTACTATTAATTATATTTGTATTAAGTAGGTATTGCAGTCAACACCCTTAACGGACCGTCAGTGGTAATTTATATAAAACAACTATACATAGGTAATATATTAATATATGATAATTTTGAAACCCTAAGTTTGTAGAAAGAATAAAATATTAAAGATAGCATCTGATGATTTAAAAAAATGTAATCTACATTACTTGTAAGCGAGTTATTGTTTATCTCACGATCTACATAAAAATGTTAAGTGTTCCATATTTATTACACTCCCAGTATATATATATATATATATATATATACATATATATATAATATATGTATATTCGAGTGGCGCTAGTACCAATGTATCATCATAAATAAGTATATTAACTAAACACGATAAATAATTTTTTTAAATTCAGTTGTCTGAAATGATATCATTGTTGGCAAAAAAAACCTAACGCAATAACGTATAAAAATATATAAACACTTCAAGAAAAAGTAATCTTCATGTTGTATATATATATGATGATAAACTTAATATAAAAAATATTTTATTAGGTATTTCATTAGGCATACGCTAAAAGGATAAGCTACCAATAAGCTGTATAAAATAATGTTTTAACACGCTATCCACTGAAAACATAATATCAACTTTTATCAAATACATAAATAATATAAAAACAAAAGTCAAAAGTCAAAACTAAAGAATAAACAATGCAAGTAACTATAGCAGTCGTACACATATTTTTAAACCAATTAGCTGTATGTGTGTAGTTAGTGTGTATGTAGTAGTACTTCCGGTGGTAAAATCAAGGATGTTGAATCGAAGATGAAATAGAAAATGAACCGGTTAAACATAGTATATTAAATGTTCGGAGTATATCCAACAAATATTTTATATACTTTTGTTCAATGTATTTTGGCATAGTAGATTGGCAAATTTAAATTGTTTGTTATTACTATACCAATGGTTTTTATTTAATAATTAAATAAAGCAGAGAAATGGTGAAGGTTTACACAAAAAGCGTAAAATAAACAAGTAGGTTAAAGTGACAATTATTTTTTAATGAAACCACCAATGATCACCACCGAAAGCAGCGACTACACATATCAATACTGACGAGGCGATAAAATCACACAATGCCCATCGGTTAACATTCACCGCCGCATTGATGCCAGCCACCTTTGCGGTTTGCTCTGTAAATCACAACACATAAAACACACTTTGGATATCACTCTCACAAAACATAAAATAGTTTAAAAAAATAATTCAAAGGATAAAAATTGCAATGTTAGATGCAATGTAACGACAAAAAAAAAAACTCTGATACACACAGACCTACCAAAAAACAGGAATAATAAATGATGGGCGAAAAAAAATCCCAGAGAACGTACCTACATCATTTCGACAATTTCGCGTCATAAGGAGTTGTTAACATATAAGTTTAGGTGTCAAAAAATTTGTCGTGGCCATTATTATTGAATCTGATGAAATAACGAATTTAATTAGTTATGTTTTAAAGATCGCACACTTTATACGTTTTTTTTAAAAAATCCCAAAGGTCATTTGTACATTGATTGTTGCATAATAAAATTTAAATAAAATTTAGACGTGAGAACATGTATTTATAAATTCACGACCTATTGTAATATAAATAATTTAGGTATTTATACATTTTTTAATTCACACTATCAATAAATATAATATAAATAGCTGGAAAAATGTGATCTATTTGCTATAGTATAGAAAAGTTTGTATGTAGGATATTCAATGCTCGTATTAGTTATGAGCTAGAGCTAAGATTTTAAAATACTAAAATGGGTAAAAAAAATGCATGAAATTAAAAAATAGGTTATAAAATAACCTAAAAACAAAAAATTGTCCTTAAGAGGTCTAAGAGGTCCTAAACATGGTAACGAAAAACAGTAAAGATTTTCTCGCAAAAATTCTGAATCCTGAAGGTTCGAGTATTGAATTCATTAAAATTTATTTTTAAATTTTAAATTTTTGGAAAAATCTAAAATTACTAGTTATAATCAAGTAGGTTAGGTAGACACAAGATAATTTTTTACAATCCGAAACTAATGAACAACCATTAAAAAATGTATGTAAAAAAATCTAGTTAAGTATCTATACAATTCAATGATAGAATAAAATTGCCCTTAAGACATAAATAATTAATTATTTTAGAAAGCCCGAGAATGCACTAAAAACTAAAATAGTTCAAAATATAAAATATAGCCAAATAAAAGTTTAGATTTTGCATTTGGGAATATCAGAACGAAATTTTGTACATGGAAAGCTATGTTGTTATAAGAATCATAAAAAAATTCCTACAAAATCCTATCTATATTAATAACAGCTATCTATTAGACGATACTTTTGAAATCATATCATCAATAGTAGCTGATAGCATGTAAATAAATATTAACTATACGTAGTAATATGCACAAAAAACCCTGAAAAATTTAAATAATAATCCCAATGTTACATAACATGCAATTTAAAATAACAAAATGAAAGATACGAAATCATAAACAAAGCACAATCGATAAAATTATGTATGTAGTATAAACAGCACAACAATTTCAAACAGTAATATTTTATTTCATTGAATTTACCACCTAGATACCAATCACCAATCATAGTGTTACGTTACGTCTTTAACACAAACATATCATTTTAAAAGTATGTGAATTAGATACCTTGTATACCTAATAATTGTTTAGAAAATACGTTTCTGCGTAGAACAATTACAGAAAAACGTATAAGATAACACCAATAAGTGATAGGTGCGTTTGTGTTACAAATGGCAATGTACGGTTTTTTATTTATGATCCTGTCACTAGTTAAAGGTTACTAATACAGCATCGATTTGATTATAAAATGGTAAATAAATAATATATAGTGACTAGAATAAGAAAGAAAAGAAGAATACAGTTTATGAAGTTTATATTCTTAAGTACCTTTGATACATTTGGTAAAATTATAAAATATTCACAGTATCAAAAATAGACACGAGTTCAAAGCATGAATATGATAAGTATTTAGTGGACACGATAGGGTTGGTGACGGGTAGGAATGGTGTAGTAAAATACTAAATTGTGGGAATTCATGCAAACCTGGCGATTTATAACACGGTCTTACATAATATGTAAAAGCGCCTTATTTAGGCATAGATTTTATAAACTCAAAGTATTTTTATCGTGAAATGATGGGCCCGCATTTGACGTGTCCAGTCCATACTATATCACAGTTTATGGTTTAAAGCGAATAAAATAAACACTAAAAAAATTTAAAAGTATACTGATGGATTAATAAAATATTTGCTGTAAGAACGAATTACCTTTATAAATATATATTTATATATACGAGTATATATATATATATATATATATATATATTGTCAATAAGTAAGTTTACTGTGGATACCAACCAATACCATAGAGGACAGTCGGGTTGACAAAAAATTAATGTATACATGGAAAATATTATATTCAATTAAATTTACTATTATTAAATGTACACTCGCACTAGAGTGATCTGTTTTTTTTAAAAATGTGTGAACTACTTACCAGTGGCGGTTTTGAAGACGAGTTCTGAAGGTACGCTGAATCCAATCTCATTATGAGCTCTCACTTCAACTTTGTAGTACGTGTCCGCATTCAGATTTTCCATCAAAAACGACGTTCTGTCTGGCGATCTCAGGTCTTCGGTTTTGCACGTGTCTCTTCTTGAAATCCACACAGTGTTTTGTTTGTCGTTCTGAAACAAGAAGACGATTGATAAAAATAATGTGCACCGTTCGCGTACACGTCGGTATGATAATTATTTTTAATAAGGAATAGCGAATTGGTCAAATTTCTAAAAAATTACAAAATGCAGTACACGGTTAGGGAATACTAAGTAGATCACTAAATGCCTAAAAAGATAATTAAACAGATAAAGTAACAGTTGAAACTTCTGCGAAAATATGCTGTATGATGTATTGAACAATATGTCTAAAGGTGAACGATTTGAAAATCACTCGGCCACGTTTAGCAGCAAATTATAATAATTATTTATTAATGGCTATTTTATAATATGTTTATGGAGACTTTACTTTGGTACGATAAGTAAAGCTTTAAATTTTAAAGTTATTATTGTTTTAATTACATAACACATTTAATATGTTTCATATCACTGCGAAGTAATAAACAATATATTAGCATACACGTCTAAAAAGTCATTTAATTACTTAAAAACGATTAAAATTAAAAAGGTGAAAACAAGCCACGAGCAAAGATTACCCTAGTTCGCTATATTGTATGAGTGCAGTGAAGCATATAGTGATTTGAAAAAAATCACCCAAGATGGTTTTGTACGCAGATGTATGTTATACTGTTATAACTGTTGCGCAGTTGAAGCGCGTACCTACTAAAATAATTGTAGTAATTTGCAAATAATTGTCCAAACAATTTAAAAGTTAAAACTTTTATCCGTTGCTTAAATTAATACACTTTAAATGTTTGTACTAATTTCATAATTTTCTGAAAATTTTTTAGTAATGTTCTAATAATAGAATATTAAATTACTCGATAGTTTTCGATATTTTATGATAGGTTATTTTTTTTAGATTCTGAGCTTTAGCAAATAATGTATTGTTTTTACAATGATGTTTTTAGATTCTGAGCGTCAGTGAGGAAGCTAGTGGTTTTACAAAGATGTTTATTTTTTTATATTTTTATTTTTTTTTCATACTGTAATCAAAATTTCTACCATAAAAAGTGCACCGATTTCTACATACAGTACCTTTTTTTTTTTTAGAAAATTGGATCAAGATGGTACTTTAAAGAGGTCATTTTTCGATTTTCTCAATAGTTTATTAACGCGACGAGAAAAACCACCAAAAAATTGCTAAAAACACCTTTTTGTCGATAACGCGTATAGGTAGTTATTTCTCCATAATTTCGAAAATAATCATCGAGAAGTCTTGAAATTGTAGGCAATGATGTATCTTTGTACTATAGAACTTCGAAAAAACGTTCAAAAAGTTCAATTTCATTTTAAATAATTGTTTAGCTCATTCTTTCCACAGTTAGAATTGAGAGTACATCAAAATTTTTCGAGAGGTTTCGTGTAGGCAATACTTTAAGAAAATTTTAAGATTTGTTTATATGTTGTGAGTAATTCAAAATTATGTCCACGTTCATATTTCTATGTATTTCAGTGAAATAAAAGTTTAGAAAACTTTCAGTGTATATATTCTAGAGAACTTTATCTGTGTTCAAGCGTCATTAATACAACTAACGGAAAAGAACGAGTTGAGTAAAAAATGTAATGAATTGTTAGAAAACTAATTAAATATTTTCAAAGTATCTCATAAAGTGAAGAAAAGTAGTTCATATTGTCATGTTGTGTTGAAATATTTATATTAAAGACCATAAGTTATACAAGCTGGCTATATTCATATTTCTATATAAATGGTGATCATAATATAGCGACAAAATAATATAGTATTATAATACGTCTATGCTGGTTGCTGCAATTACATAGGCGCGATTTGAAAAGTCGAAATTGTAATTTTTATGGGGTAGCTAATTTGTAATGAGGCCCCCTGAGATAGGCTATTTCTTGTATTCCTATAAAAAAAAAAACCTACCTATTTTAAATTCGATTCAATTACGGAACTTTCGTACAATTTTTTGTATTTGCACTGATCATGACCCCAAAATCATCATACCCCGTTAAAAAATGTGTATATATATACATATATATATATACCAATATGTATGTACATATGTATGTATGTATGAATGTTTGGATATTTTTGTAGCACCGATTTCTCAAAAACGGTACGACCAATTCGATTTCTGTAAATAATTAAATTTTTAAATCTGTTTGTTTGTAGTTTGATATTGTATAATTTTTTCCAAATTGACGGAGTAGTTTTTGAGAAAATGAAGTTGTCGACGATTAGTATCGCGTGGCGGCGGTGGATATGTATTATGTATTTTTTTTTTTTTTTTTTACCCGGAACAGCAACATTGGTTGAACAAATTTATCTTCTGTTCTTGGATTAATAAAGCTAAATATATTTTTAGATGAGCATTGTCTATTTTTTTCGAAATTAATGGAGTAGTTGTTGAGAAAATTACGTATGAAGTTGCAGTTGGTTGCGGATTACCGGTACCCGTAACAGAGCGTTGGCAGACCTACCTTAACTGGTTCTTCGGTTAGGTACATAATATATGTTCATTCGAAGTGTTATATATAATACGAGATAAAATATGAATTGTTGAGTATTTTTTGAGATCATTTTTAAAATGATGGTTAAAAATATTTGAGATAATATTTCGAAAATTGTTGTCGGCAAGATATCTACCTTATTATATAGTTAGATATCTAACTGTGGGCGTTTTTTTTTTTTTTTTTTAAGGGGGGGCTTAAGAATAACCGGTGGAACTAAGCCCCCCTTAACCCCCGAGAATGGCGCCTATGTAATGCAATAACCAGTCAAAATATTTACCATGCAATAAATGACGGTGTAGTAGTCGATACGCTCTCCGTTGTCGGCCGGTATTTTCCAATTTACTTCGTAGCTGTTACCGTACGGTGAGTTAATGTAGTCGTCAGTAATCACGTCCCTGTTGACCAATATTTTGGGTTCTTCGGGCACTGACCTCTTCGGCATAGTACGTTGTTCCGAAAGGCTCCAATCACTAGTGCCTACATCGTTGATGGCCGCGAATCTGAACTGATAAGTTCTATACGCTTCTAGCCCTTCCAATATGTACGGCGTATCTGTAAATTTTGAAAGAGTTTTATAACAATCTAATATTTATATATTATAATATACGGTTACAATTAATAAAAACATATTGTAGTACAATATTTTTACGGCTATATTAATCTGGTTTGTTTAAGACACATAAAAACATTATATTATTATACAGTAAAGAATGAATATTATGACTGTTAAGCGTTCAATTGCATTCAGTTGTCGTCATTTAAAATTTTCATAAATGTATTCACTTCATTTTCCCAAATATTTATAAACATAAAATAATTAAAAACCACAATATTTTTTAAAATGAACCTCAACAATCGTCGACCGAGTGAAGCGTATTAGATTACCGAGCTCGTTTAGAATCGTTTTTTCAAAGCCTTTCAGATACAAAGTACATGATACGCGTTCAAATCACAAATTTCGAAGCATCGACATATACCTGAGTTTTATAATAACAATAATAAATCACTCGGAGTAGCATTGTACTTACCGACAGGCCAAGATTTATTTCGAGACTCCTCCCACATTTGTGAAATTTCTTTGAACTGGACGGCATACGCTTTGACTTTAATGCCTCCAGTGTCAGTCGGGCCCACAAAATTGAAGGAAATCGTTGTGGCTGTAAATGGAAAAATTATACAGTTAACGTTGGACGAAAATTGAAAAAGATTCATAAAATTAGGTACTTCAAATATACCAAAACATATTAATTTACAATTATATATTTGGGAAAAGCAGAACTGAAATTTTTCGTGCCAACGTCATTTTTTTTTCTATACCTAGTCTTATGACACACATATATATATACATATTATATTTTATCTTATATCTTGGAAGAAGAGACCAGGCGCTTGACCATGCGAGAAGAGTAATGGCAGTAAGTGGTGAAGTAATGGAGGAGGTAAAAGACTTTAAGTGCCCAGAATCCTTTGTACGAAAGAACGGAGGCTTTATGAGAGATGTGATACATAGGATTAAGTGTGGTTATATTAAATGGAGTGAAGCTTCAAGTGTTTTAGGGTTCCAATAAGACTAAAAGCTAAGTTTTACAGGATGTGGTGAGACCAACATGTTATATGGTTCGGAGTTTTGAGCCGTTGAAAGGAAAATAGAACAGAGTATGAGAGTAGCGGAAATTAGAACGCTTATGCCTTAGATGGATAAATGGAGTAACAAGAAAAAATAAACAAATGTGTAACACAAGTAGTATTGATGTTGCATCAGTAGTGGACAAGTTGAAGGAAAATAGACCGAAACGGTTTGAACATCTCTAAAATGTTTTTAGATAGCCATCATGATTGATTCAGTACCTAAAATCGAGAAAGTCGTAGCCCAGTTTCGAGGAGAATCGTAAACCGCATTTTTATGATCAACTCACCCGTGACTACTTCAAATTTGGCTTGCGACACTTTGGATGGCCTGTGCGCTTCTCGGAGCGTAATTGACGCTTTGTTCTCGCCGTGAATGTTTTTTGTATGACAGGTATACACGCCATAATATCGTTGGTCAATCGGCGTCACCTGTAAATTACTGTACGGTCCCTTGCCGTATTTTCGCACATTGATGTCGTCTTCTACAAGACGGTTGCTCAGCAGCCACGTGATAGAAGCGTTAGGTAACGATTCAGACACGCACGACAGATTTACAGGCATTTGATTCCACGTCCACACTTCGTTCACCATGTTGCTAGCGTAAACTGGAGGGAACTCGATGGTCAAATGGCCATTTTTTGTCCCCTCACCGCCCTGCAGAGTGAATAAATTTGTTAAATTCTGAGGGAATAGCGATAGAATCGTATAAACTATACAGTATTAAAATATTACTTGATTTCTTTAATCTAAAGGCTCTAATTTTAGCTTGAGGAAAAAAGAAAACTGCTAGGAATGAACAAAAGGTAGCAAAAGCGTTGAAGGGATGGGAAAAATTCGCCCGAATTCTCCAACGAAAACGAATCTATAGATAGTTGACATCGTTATGATTTTGATAATATAAAATAAATTAACATAAAAAAAATAATATATGATGCCTACTCCCACTTGATTGGAATCCGAGCTACGCCCCAGGTAACTAACCACTTGTGCCTCCAAAAGATTG
>CM029364.1:1456732-1504871 GCA_017140985.1 Hormaphis cornu | reverse complement strand
TATTATTTAGTTTTTAATCGATTTAATCAACCAAATTTAACGGCATTGCTTGCTTTGGTAAGCCATTATTGGGCTGTTAATAATCGAAGACCAAGAATGGTACAACGAGGGTGTTTGTTGTTGTATCGCTAAATAATAGTTCTAATGATATATAATACATATGTATATATTATACATATGTTGGCTGTGTCAGAAGGCAGGTACGTACTTTGTTAGATGCAATACACGTATAAAGTCCGTCGTCAGAACGGTTCAGGTGTTTAATCACAAGAGTGGCCGTTGCCACGTTTCCAACGGTGTCGCGTTCTACGCTAATGCGGTAATCTTCCATCCCCGATTTTATAACGACGTTCGTGCCCACTCTCCTGTAATTAGCGATTTTCTAATTTATTGCGAACATTGCATCGTAGTCAAAATAATAAACGATACAATAACAATAAACAATATTCATTCGTACGGTTATTTTACTCAAAACATTATACGGAGCGGTTTGCATTTAGCTAAATACCTACCTAAATGTTTTCAAAAATATCAATACCCGAATTCTGTGCAGAAAAGGCGCGTTGTTGAAAAAGTTCCTGAATTTTAAGGTTAGTAGAGAAGTGCAATCAATACCGAAATGCTGTGCCTCAACTTGGAAAAATATCAATTCACAAAAATTTACAATACTACATAATTTGAGGAAAAAAAAAATTATAAGCACAGAACGGCGTATATTTTTTACGATGAAATTAGCCATACATCGGAGTTTTTGATTTGTTCACGAGTTAATCTGTCCGACTAGACTTTTTGTTGGCGATCTGGCTAAACATATATGTACGAATTTAAATTTCACATATTCATGCGGACATTTGCGGAAATTCAACAATAATCAAATTACAAACCGACCGAGTATGATGTCTGCACCTCACCACCACAACAATAATAATTTGATTTATATTAATTAGTAGTCATCGGATACTAACCTGAACATAATATCAGGTAACGGATTTCCGTTAGCAGTACATTTGACACGAGCTTCGGCGCCGATAGGCATGGACACGTTGGTCACGTCTATTACTTCGGGCTTGATGAGTACGACTACGTTGACCAATCTCTCGATCTGACCGGCCGCATTGCTGGCCACACACTTGAACTGCCCGTTGTCGCTGCGGCTTATCTTGTTTAGACTTAACACGCCCGTCACTCTGTTAACGGAGTACCGTTCGGTCCCCTCGCTTAGGTCCCGCTGGTCCGGCATCTGTATCCACGTGACTTTAGGCTCTGGTTTGCCGTTCGCTGCGCATCGCACGCTAGCCATCTCTCCTTCGACTACTTCCAGCCGAGATACTTGATCAGGAGCAAAAGTCGGTGGAATGTGAACCTACCGTTATGAAATTTACCACGGTTTAAATTATGTTTGAAGTCGATACACAAAAAGCCAATCTAAAGCAAATCTAAACTTTTCTAAGGGATCATCACGCAGTGAAACGATTTGAATATTTGGACTCGACGAGATCTATGTATTGAAAAAACAGTATCAAAAGCGACTTCGTGTCATTATTTTATCGTTTTGACTTTTATCCCATCCCAGAAGACCAGAATTTATACGGACTAATAAATTCACACGTCAAAAATTAAAACGTTCGGTTTCCTCGCATACACAGTTTTGTTTTTTCTAACAACATTTTCAAAATTCGTTTCACTCTAAACGTGAAGTAGGTAGACACTTTGTTACATCATACCTCAACCCTGATATTTCTATCCTGAATGTTACCCATGGCCAGTACAAGGGCGCGGCACTTGTAAACACCATCGTCTTCAGCGGTAACATTTTGAATCAATAGGCCATCGATATCTTTGACGAATCTGTGGCTGTCCTCAATTTTATTGGACTCTTTGTACCAGTCTACTAGTGGCGCGGGATTAGCTTTTACCTTGCAACGGACTTTGTAACTGGTTCCGGCGATCGGATACTGCTCGGTGGGTGCGTCCACCCACGTAATATCCTCTGGAAAACAACAGCGAATAAATACAAAACTTGTACGACTGTGCTGCCACAAAAAGATATTTACAGTAAGTATATTATAATTATTGTATAAATAGCTGTTTTTTTTTTTTTTTTTTTTGTGCTCGTAAAATGCTGTTTTTTTTAAAGTATGAGTCCTAACTTTTTTCTTCAATATCCGTCTCACTTTTTTTCATTATAGAAAATAATTCACGATCCGTATACAACACGTAAATTTGAGGAATACAATGAGCAGATGCTAGGAGAGGCGGCTGGACTAAAAAATGAGTCTGTTGGATTATATCGTATAAATAGTAGAGAAAAACGATGACTTACCGAAAGTGTCAACGATCACACTACGGGTAAGATATTCGGAGTTGGAATACGTGGCGGTACACGTATACGTGCCGACGTCAGATTCAGTGAGACCGGTAATTACCAATCCCAAATTGTTGTTAGACGTATACGTGGTAGTCACGCGCACTCCGGTGGTCCTGCAAAACGATAATTAATTAATTAATTAAAATGAAAGTAGGTAACAAGTCATAAGTGGTGTTTACACTTTAGGGCGGTTCACCGGTGTGTAAAATGTAGTTAGATCATTAAATTTGTAAGCAATAGTTTGCGTTCAGTATTATCACGAATTGCCTTTAATAAAAAACGTAAATGGTTCACTTCAAAAAAGTTATGTCTCAATATCACGAAGAGACTTATTAAAACATACGTGTATGGTGTCGCAACATATATGGATGTGAAACATGGGTAATAAACAATACCGAACAGAAAAAAACTAGAAGCCTTTGAGATGTGGTGTTGGAGGCGCGTAGAAAGAATAAGTAAGATATAGAGCGAGAAACAAACACGAAGAAGTAACGTACTTAGAACTATGAGAGAAAAACGTACACTCATAGATGCGATTAAAGCAAGGCATTGGAAAATCGTTGAAAATACCCCGAGACACCCAGATGATTTGCATAATATAATACCGGAAGCTATGATAGAAGAAAATAAAACTAGAATAAATAAAAAGCATAAATAAACTAGAAAGAACGCGCCGCACCAGCAATAAAACAACAATGGTCGACGCGACCGTACAATGCTAAGTTAATTTACGGGATGGTCTTAAAGGCCAACCCCCCCCCCCCCCCCCCCCCCAAAAAAAAAAAAAAAAGAAGCAGAGAAACCAATCAAAATTATTTATTTTATTTAGTCGTGTTAGTTTTCAATGTTTACAAGACATACAACATCACGTTAAACTCGATTCAGTTGAAGTCAACACTTTTATTCATGGAGAATGTACTTGAAACTTTACTGGGTAATAGATTTGTAAGTTTCGACCGATGTATTGAACATAAATTGGTATAGTTGAATAAATATACTTACGATGTTTGATCGATTGTTCTGTTCTGCGGGTCTAGCCACTTCAAATTGGTAATGAATTCTGGTTGGTCCACGTCAGGTTGACAATTCAATATCAAAGACGACCCAATCGGTTTAATTTGTTTTGGTTGAGTAGGTTGAATGATCAAAGATGGATCTTTGGCCACAATATCTGAAATTAGTAGAATAAAAAAATATACCGATATTATAAAGTAACTTTTATATTATAGCAATGAGATTCAATTAGATTTCAAAAATTCACAATAACTACTCACGTAATTGTTAGCTCATTTAAATGAAAAACACAAATAATATTATACTATATATCTTTAACGAGTTAGTCGCGTATTGTACTCGTAAAAAACAAATACTCCGAGCAAAATTTTCATTCACTATTCACTCTTTTCCAGTATTTTCTATTCAATTTTATTCTTAATTTTAACAATTTTTACGTAATACCTAGTATATAGTGGTTATATAGAGCTTGTTTTTTGGTTCTAGTTTTGTACGTAAAACTTATACGAAGCACGCGAAAAATAGCAATGATCTGAGAGCTGTATTTTGAAAGAAAATTATCAATACCTATTAATTGGAAACTTCAGCATATAACTATTATGAAATTGTGTTAAAACTTTAATAAATGCGATAAATTATTAAAGGAATTAATGAACTACTGAACTACAAACCGCGGGATGTTAGATACCAAAAGTGTTTCAAATTAAATAAAAAATTATTACATGTTTTTGAAATGAACAATGTTCAAACTTCATGAACATTTACACTATACTTTAATCTAAAAATTGAAACTTGAAGTTTAAAACTCGATGAGTGATTGGCCACTGAGCGATTGTATTCGTAAATTTACAAAGCTGTAAATTGTTTATAAAACCTCAGTGTTTTACCCGAAACAGTAATGTTGTCAATACTTTCACCAAATCCAAAGCGGAATTTTTTTTAGATCCCAAGCGAAGTGAGGAATGTAATGATTTATACTTTTGTACTTTAATTTTTGTCTGTAATTAATTTTTCGGGAAGTAAAACTGTACCTCCGATTTTTGTATATAGATACAGAAAATCGGCTCTAAATAGTACATTTTATTTTAACATTTTTTTTTTTTAATTATAAAATTTATAGCGATTCAAATTAAAAAAAAAAAAAAAAAACAACTCAACAATTTATCCAAGTGCATATTGAATCACTTTAAATCCTACCACATTGTTGAGTTAAGTAAAACTAAAACGTACTAATACGTAATCGAAACCGATATTTTTGGGGGTTTTGATAGTTTATTCCAATCTAGGTAAACAACAAATATCTCTAGACGGTTAAAACATTTCGGATATAACGCGAATTTAGTTTAAAAACGTTTTCACAATATTATATACTTATTTTTTGTTATTCATTGTTACCAATTTTGTTTTTGACGACAACTCCTTGAAAAGTTTATATTAGTTCAAATTTTTCCACAACAGTGTAATTATATTGGAATTAACTTATACTTTAAAACTATTACTGTGAAGTTCTAAAGATGCGTACACGCATATTATACAAAGCGAGAAAACATCTGGAGTTGAAACGCTGTATGTGTCTTATTGCATTTTAAAAGGTATTATTTTGAAAACTTAAAACTAAGTACGTGTAATTTATACTCTAAATGGTTAAATATAACCAACCGTTAAGCTTGTAAATAAGTTTTTAAATAATTTGTCACCCTGCGTAGTCTCGTTTCCTTTTTGAGATAAAAATAAAACTGACTGCGGTGCGTAGGTACGTGCGTACGTATATTTCCGTTTATTCTTTTATTATGTCGGATGCGTATTGTTCATGGACATTGTCATCGAACCAAATAACAAAATTAGTAGAAAGACTAACTAAAAAGAATTAGATAATTTGACGAATTAAAAATTTGTTCTTGTGTACGCTCAACCGGTTAACGTTTGACATCATTATTAATACAAAAACGATCAATATCTCTTTACTCTTATCGTGTATTCCAATTTAATCACCACGAACAACGTTCTGCCCAAATAACATCATATATTGTGAACACGAGGAAAATTTTTTTACAATCAAATTATTTCACAAATGACAAAAAAAAAAAACTTTGTACGAGTTTTTCCATGATTAGTGTTTTGCACGCGACTAAAGTAGTATAAAAAAAAAAAACTTGATCCAACGATTGGACATGATACACATTATTTTATAGCCTATAGATTTAAAATACACGTACAACACGATAAGTGAAATTTCCATAACATTCTACATACGTTCCAGAGAATTTATCATTTTCTGCAGCAAAACAAAAAAATTTTTTTTTTTTGTCGTTTTTATCTATACGCGCGAGTAAGTAAGTATAACAATATGCTGTACTCGTAACTGTCATGACTGATTGATCAGCGTTGGCACGTCACGTACGCATAATATGCACTGCTGCAGGCTCAAACTGAGAGAAGGATCCGACAAAAATAAGGGATGAAAACACACCGTAAATTGTCAGGATTGTGTTGTCACAGTACTACGTGTACGGGAAGGATGACGACGATAGTGTTTGTTCTGCAAATCACGTGCGACGGGTTTGACAATTAAACCGGTCGCATATAAAACAATTTATGCATACGTCTGTACAGTGCATACGCAATCAAGTATAATCGTGGTGACAATGCAGCGGGGACAAAAAAAAAAAAAAAAACCGAAAAAAGATCAAATCACCTATGCTAATTTAGCCGGAGTATTTTTTTTTTTTTTTCGCAAATAGTATAACGTCAATTGTTGGACTTGAGCTTACCTACTCGCATTCAGAATCATAAATTATTTAACTACCTACCATACATTGTATGATATCTTTGTCGTGTAGTTGTGACATCTTAAAACGAATTAAAGAAAGGTACTTTTTTTCTGGACTCTATTTCGGGACAGAATATTACAAAACCGACAGAGATCGTGATATATCTTTTTATTGGATCTTATACGTAATCAGAGTTGACTGCGATAAAATTGTTTTTTTTTTTGTTTTTTTTTTTTTTTTTTTTTTAGGTTACTCTGTTTTGGCCAGAAACCAAAAGCGAAATGCGCAAACTATAACGTTGAAAAACAGTTTTGCCACGCGTTGTAACAAGTTTATAAGAAATCTTCAGAGCGAAACCTATATTAATTGTCGTTATAATAATATGAAGTATTAAAAGTTTAATTTCCTTTTAACATAGTAGGTACAACTTACACTTTACGTAAATAGAATACCAGGTACATCGTAATATTTTATACTTAAATACTCTTTCGTTATACACACTATAGCTGACATGACCCGTGAGTACATATTTTAAGGATTTCATCACACTGCACACTTCACAAATTTTGTGTATAGTATAACAACACACAAGTTATAAACACGTGGGGTCTTTAAATAAATAATAATGTGTTTCGATCAAGTTTCCATTGGATTGCACGTCATTATTATGTAGGTACATCATACCTATGCGTATAAACATGTGTGCACTTAAGAGTTGTTCTTGACGACCTGTCAATGCGTAAAAAGATCGCTCGAAGAATAATTTTTTTTTTTTTTTTACCAACATTGGCGATCATCATTAAAACAAGTGTTCCATTAACATACCGGGTGTTTAATAATACGGTTGGACCCTAAATCTGTAGAGGGGATAAAATAATATACGGACGACGACTGATTTTCTTTGAAAATTTAACTATCTTTTATAACTCTCTTGGAGCTAAAGACAATCACAGGGTTACTATAATAAATTTTCGTTTGGTGTTGCGTTCATGCTGCCCGAAATACAATTTACTGAGACACACATCAGTAATATTATTTTTATTCCAAATTCATGGTTCTCGGACAAATTATAATACTTCAGTGCAAAACCGGAGGACGTTTGTTTCCTTACAACGCGCGAGGGTGTATTTGTGGGATTTGATTAAATCCATGCGGTACAGGAAAATACACGCACGTGTCTGTACAACAACTATGATACAGGATGAAATCTCGGTTTTTTTTGGGGGAGAGTTCAGATTATATTACGTAGGCGCACATGGACAGTAGATACGATCATTGCCCCACGTGTATTGAATTGGAATCAATATATTTTTTGTCATTTGACATTGCGAACCCGGCAAGGTAAGTGAAGCGAAATTTAACAAATAAAACCAAAAAACTGCGCTATATCGAAACCGTTTATCAATTTACACGGTAGTACATATAACTCTCTATTGGTTCAAAAATATAAACTGAGAGAAAAAATTTAAACTATTCATTCAAGAAAAATCGGTAGAACAATATTGCTACGATTGGTATGAAATAAACGTAAAGTTGAAGATGAACACTGGGCAGACGAAAAAAAGTGACTAAACTTAATAAAAAAGGAAACAGTAGCATATTTGGTTGTATAAAAAAGTATCCACAAAAAAGTACTTTGGAGGAGTAAAAAATGCTTACGTGCGTAAGTTAAAGCGATTGGGAGAAAAGATAGAATTTGGAGCTTAATAAAGAAATGAAATCAATACCCAAATTCTGAGCCGAAAAGTCACATTGTTGAAAAAGTTCCTGAACTTTGAGGTTAATAAAGAAGTGAAATCAATCCCGAAATTCTGTACCTCAACTTGAAAAAATATAAATTCACAAAAATTTCTACAATACTACAAACATTGAAAAAAAAAAAATGAGCACAGAAAAGCGTATATTAATGATGAAATTAGCCTTAATCGCAGTTGTCGATTTGTTTACGCGTAAATCTGTCTGACTAGAATTTTTGTTGGCGATTTGAAATTCACCCCGTCTTATTTTTTTTTTTCTCAATAAATTCAAGTCGAACGGAGCAATTTCGAAAATTGGGCCGGTTTTATTTTCCTCAGAACTTAAAAAATAATCAAAATTTCAAAAAACGCTTCAAATAAAGAGTACCGTCTTAGGTCGATTATCTATCTTTTAAGGTATCATACGTTAAAGTTGGAGCAGTTTTTCTTCTATAACTTTTGATCACAGAAAAAAAAAAAAACATTATTGTAAAATAATACATTCTTCGCTGATGCTCAGAATCTAAAAGGAGCGAATATGCGTAATTGCAAATCGCCGCAACTTGAAAGCTTGGGAGTTCACAATATGAATTCAACATACGATGCAACCTCTGTGAATCTCTTATTAAATTTACGTTTTATCGTTACCGCGTAACACAACAATATTGTAGAGGTCCAAACACGGAGAAACTAAAAATCTAATTTGTTTTTGGTCTATTTTATGGCCATGAATACACGCACATCGCGTTGAAAAACAAGGCATTATCGCTAACGTCTGCGGAGAAAACAAAGAGGTCAAATCAGTTCGAAAATCACATCGATTCCTTATTAAAACGATACGACATAGACCGGTTCGTCATTAACCTAATAATTGGCCTACAAGTCACCGACTATTAGTTGTTTTAAAAAAGATATTTGACACAAAATAATTGATTACCAATATAATCTACATATTATTTCCAGAGGGGAAAATCGGTTATCGCCAGTTATCATTAGATTTCATAAAAAACGTATTACACAGTAACACTGTTTATTTCACCTTTTTTTTTTTTTCTTGAACTAAAATAATTATTTCTCAATTTGAAATAAACCATAACGCGTGGAACGTAGAGACGATTTTTTTATTTCTACCCTGTTTATAGAAAACAACCACTACATCAACAATCGGAACAACAAAAATAGTAACGACAGAGTATAACAACGGAGACCACAATAGTACTGTCAAAGGCCAACAGGGTACCTGTCTACCTATATTTTGTTTGGTTACTCATCGCCTATATACAATAACAATAACGATTTGAAAGGGATAAGTGCAGGAGATGTACACAATAGGATACGGTATAGACTGCATATTATATAAAAAGAAAGCAATAAAAACAAAATATCATACATTTTCCTCGCGATATGATCGAAGCCGAAGGAATATTATTTTTACAAGGGTAAAAAATTTAAAACACGCCGTTGTCGGAATAATAATATTAATAATAAAATGGTTATTAATTTAGTTCGTCCGACTGAATAAATTCCATAGCACATCATAATATAATACACGCACATTATTTTATTAATGCAGTGTATTATACAATGCGATAATAATAAACTGGGGGAAGGAATGCAATTTCGGTATCGTTTGTTGCAGAAAACTTTTCAGGGCTATAAACACATTTTGCGATCCTCGCAAAACGACTTTACGGTTAATGCGCGTTTCACGTAATTCCGAGGGATGTCACTACAGCAGTCATATAACAATATAAGTTTTGGTAACGTCGGTGTTTATTCTCGCCTCGTCTTCTGCCCACCATGACACGGCTTTAAATATGCGCACACGATAACGTAGCGAAAAATATTGGGCGGAAATAATTATGATGACTAAAAAAAGAGAAAAACAAAAAGTCGTCGTTGAGCTCGACTGATATGTGATATTATATTTTACGAAATTCAATAAAACGTTCGACTGCAGCGTCACACATGCAATAATCATCGTTGAACTACAAAAGTATTAAACGCCAGATTTTAATAAAACCGATGTCGGCTTACATCAACGTCAATTCTTACACGTTAGAACACATATATATACTTGAAAAGTTTTACAGTGAACAGAACTCGAAGACGTTTTCTATACTTGAACTAAACAAAGAATGCCAATGGCTATAGTTCGGTGGTTTACGGAGTAGGGGCGCTATATTATTATTGTATGAAAAGCATAAAGTATATAGGCAATTTAATTATTCACCATAGGGATCCGCAAACAAATTTGCGTGGCTTTGAACGACGTTATTTAGAATTATAAACACGTACGTCGTAGCTGCGTACTATATGCAAAACTTTTTTTGAACTACGGGCGTTTTGTTTTTGGCTCAAAAAATAATTGAAATTTCATCAACGAAAATTTAACCGAAGTATAGTGTACCGTCAAGGGCCGAAAACCTATAGATCGCACATCCGGTACTGCGTGAAAATATTGGAGAACTCCTTATGACCAAAAAAGTGTTTTCCGATGAAAAAAAAAACATTACTGTAATGTAATTACGATACGTTTTTTGTTCCGACCAGAAACTAAAAATGATATATATGTGGGCGTTATTTGCACGACACGAATAACGTTGTAAACATAAAAAAAAGTTTGTTAAGAAAAATCCAAAAACAATAATAATAACTAACAGTAATTTTTTTTTGCGCACAAATTAAAAGAAAACGTAATTTATTTAGCGTATAGGTAGGTGGGGAATTGGACAAACCTTTCTGCGCCACCACACTCTCAAATAATATGCCACTGATGAAACTTTAGATTCACATGAAATGGTTTTTATGCGATGGCCGATGAATTATTACATAATATTATATTCACCACTTCAAAACAGCACCTACTCAGCAGTGTCGTTTATCATACGCAACAGCCATAATACGATGTTATGATATATCCCTAGCCTGTAGGCATAAAATAATGTTGTGCATTTAGAAGGCAGTGTATGTCTGTAAAAAAATATGAATACTTTTCCAAAAACATTTATCAGTTTTACTGTAAGTTATGAATACAAAAAATCCGGAAATTTTTAGGTCACGTGGATAGTTTTTGATGAAGTATAGCGACTTATCGCTTTAGAATAGGTGACTACAGTTTCAAAAGGTCAAGTTAGAATTAGCGTATTACACTTGTAAGTAATAACGAAAATAACGATTCTGAGTGTGCTCTGTTTACCAATATAAATTGAGCCGTAACAATACGATTGGTTCAATATAATTTATTATTATTAAGTTTATAACAAGTACCATAAAGGGTAAAAATAGTTAAAAATTGTTTGCAATTCGAATTTCATCGTCGTGAGAAACAATTTTCTCACCGTGAATAAATGTATTTATTCTTAACTTCATATAAAATTTTCAAAACTTTTCCGGAAAATTAAAGGTTTTATCCAACTGATCCAACTACCTACTACAATTATGTAGTAAGTCGGAGCGTTTTTGAGAAAGCGCTCGTAATTTCAAAACGATAAAAAGAAACTTATCATGTTGAAACTAACGTGTTCTTTGTCTAAAATCAATGATCAAATAAATGTATAGATAATTCTTCAATATTTAGTCAACAAAATAGGGTTTCTTTGTTTTGCTCGGGATATTGGGACAAAATTTGTTTTACCGATTTGGGATCCACATTTGAAGATACTTTACGCCTTAATAAAAATGTACGCGTACATATTTAATTATTTTAAAAAAAATGTAATTTATTCGTAAATGTTCTGCAGCCTTTAATAATCTTGTTAAAAATATTCCGACCTAAAAATCAAAATGTCATAAAACTAATATACATAATACCAATTAGTTTTATGAACTAAATAGTTGTTAATAAATAGTTAATTGTTGTTGTATTATAAAAGTTATCATGATATACTGTAAACAAAAACAGAAGGCATGTATAAGAGCTAACTTTTTGTTACGTTTGCACAATGTACATTAAACACGATGCAAATTCTACTGTATTAAATTTATATTAGAATAATACACTCTTCTTAAATGTCAGCAAATGTATTTTTTTTAAGTAATGGAGTAGAGAGGTACCTCGTGTATCTAAATGTATTAGTTAATCACATAAATCTAGAGAGACGGTGGTGAACACGACGTGTTATCATAATGTTTTTAATCCGACCTACAAAAGACTGCATAATATTGAACGTTAAATGATAAAGAATAAAATACGTCTCAAACAACATCTTGGAAAATTAAATTGTTTGAATCAGCTACGAATAAAACGACGGCGCTGCGGGGCACGACAGGAAAAAACATACGGTTAGCAATTTTAAAGCTTAGAAAAACGATCCGTTGATATATGGTATATATAAAATTTAAGTATATTATACACTATGGGAAACAGTACGCATGCACTGCAGTGATGTGATGAACTTAACAGCGCACAGCCGGTGATCGTCGCCACGTGAGGTCTTCGACTAAATGCCAATTATTTTTCTGGGGCGGTCTTTTGGTGGGGTTTTCGCGGGAATGGCCCACTAAAATAGGGGAACGGCCAATAAATTCTGAGGAGAAACTGGTGTACGTTAGTGTACGCTACATAACCAACCACCACCATCACTATGCCACCCTGATAACAAGTAAAAACTATTACTTAGTTCCTTTCTTGTATACTATATTTATTGCGCAATAAAATAATATAAAAGGGCGTTTTTAAGTTCACGGGAACAACGATTACGAGTGATCTCGCTTGATAAAAATCGCGAGAAAAAAGACGCGATGCGAAGAACTGAAAACGCGAGTCAAAATTCGCAATATGTAATTGCAACCAACGGGAAAAATACCTATATTTCAGGGATTAATACAAGGGAAGCGATCGATAGATGGGGGCGAGGAAGAATGTAGAAGAGGCATTCGGAAATATTTGAGAACAGTGGCACCCAAAATTTAAAGACATATTAAGTCGAAGTGATGGAAGATCTATACCGTAAATCATAATTTTTCAATGCGAATAACAAATTTAGTTTTAGATAAAATAACATACACGTTTTCAAAACTTTAATAATAAACAATTATACGAGTTACAAAATTTTTCCCGAGTATGAATCACAGATATTTTTGCAGATTTTCCATTTAAAATTAATGACATTAAATAAAACTGAAAAAAAACTAATAAAATATATATAAAAGTCAATTTGTATAAGTACACTGCGTATATACACAATTTTTTATTATTTTTTAATTTATGTAACAATTTGAAGTGTATAAAAGTGTACACAGTCGTGCGTATATAATATTTTTTTCTCAGACTAATTTTGTTAAAAAAATAAATAAAAAAAAACCGAGAGCGTTACATCGACGAGTTACATGTACAATAACAACCCTTACTCACGTGCCCTGGGGTTGCTGTTATTCCACAATACCGACAGACCGTAGATTCTAACATTTTATAATTTAAATGCTATATTTTTCTCCTCTTCATACACGGTTTGTGCCTATTTTATTCCGCTATCACGTTTGTATATATATAATAATAATAATAATAATAACAATACAGTAATTTAATCGGTGGTAGTTTACGACAGCTGTTGCCAGTACTCGTTTGCAGAAAAACAAACACGTATACGACGAAATTATGGCTCACGTTTAATTTTTTTTTTTTTTTTTTATGGGGAAAATAGGAACACGAACGAATGCTTTGGGTTTTTTTTTTGTTAATTTAAAGGGCTTTAGCATATAGTCATCGATCATCTGCAACAACGTCGAAATGACCAACCATATCCGATTTAAAATTTCTATTTTTTTTCTAATAAAACAATATTTAATACAATCTAAGTAGACCATTAATGTAAAAGCATCCGTGTTCTTTTCCTCGTATTCAAAAAAATCTGAGTATACATTTAGCACGCTCTTGCTCTGGGGGCAAATTTCCATGTACGGATTTTTCACGAGTTCAATGGCCCGTTTTGGTGGCAGTTTCAATTTTCTCCCCTATTTTACTCACACATATATTATACTGCAGTATCATAGCGCACTATAAATATACCTACAGTTCTGTCGGTCGTGATTTGATTAAAATAAAATATCGCGACATTACACGCTGATCTTTTGATTATTATACTTAGGCCGAACGACTATATTATGTATCTTTATGACCTTTATGTAGAGGTAACGTGCGTGGATATTTTAGCCATTATAACGAATAGTAATTGAATTACGTTTAGTATATGCAAAGTATTGGGGAGTTGTCGTTGGATCAAAAGCGTTTTAAAACGCTGCATATAATCGGTTTAAAACCAACTTAAAACTACCTAAAGCATTGTGGAAAATTAATAATACAATAAAAAGCCGGAAACTTCTAAGTCGGGTATGGGAATAGATTGACGGAATAGCAATAATTACTACAAATTTAAGGTATTTATAAGGAATAATTACACGAATCCGTTACGGAAAAAAAGATTCTGAGTGGAGCTCGGATCTATGGTTCGAATTTTAGACTCTAAAAATATATTTTGGTCGCTACAATTTTTCAAAAGTGTACAAAATATTATACGATTTCTTTTAAAAAATATACGCAAAAAAGTACGTGAATTCCATTCGTGTAATCTATTAAAAAAATAATAATATGTGTTTAATAAATGTAGATTAAGCGTTTCCTTTAAAATTCAGCCATTAGATCACGCACTAATGAAATAAACTCATAGACTTTAAAATTTTTACGTTATACCTTGTAAATACTTGCATTTAAGACTTTAAAAGATTAATATTATCATAACCATGGCTTCAAATCAAATGGAATGTAACGATATTAATACAGAAACACTAAACAAAAAAATCTTTTAGTACGTACAAACACAATAATTATTACTTATTACTGTTATTAGTATGCAAAATTATTAAATACGTATAGTCGACAACTATTTAGTTATCATTTTTAAGCACCATTATCAATTTAATTGTCATAAACTATAATTACAATGCTATCGTTATAGTTAGGTATAGTTATAGTGACATGTCATGTACATAATATTATTACAACAATTAAAACTTTGGCTACACAGAAATGAAAACGATTGTTTTTGATGTCTATACGTTATTTAATCATACATTCTTTTAACGCAAAATTCTCAAGAAAACATAAACACAGAGGAAATATCCATCTTTAAATCCGTTCAGAATCTAAAATACAAATTTATAATGTATAGAAAATTCAACATATTTAATTCATCAATTTTTATATTAAATCTACACTTCAATACTATGTAAAACGTGATCAACGCTGAAAAAATTAACTATAGTATAAACTTTCAAGAGTCGCATGCAGTGCTAGGAATTATCGCATCAATCTTAATATATGAAAATATTTATATTTACTAAGATAAATTATATAATACATCTATATATTTAGTATTTTTCGATATTTTACAATTATTTGATTCAAAATCAAACGTATCATTGACGCATATTCTTTATTCAAAACTATTAAAAATTGTTACGTTTGAGTGGGTACTCTCGACCACATAACTACAACCATGCAGAAAAAAGTCCACGCTTGACACTACAATAAAATGAATAGTTAAAAAACTATTAAATATACATTCAGAAGATTGAACGGATGTTTTATTAACTAAATGATAACTGTCCATTGCTTTAAATAAAAATTATTTTTTTTAAGCACATTATTACTGCCGACGATTATCTTCATTAGAAGTATAAAATAGGTACTATTACTATTTGCAAGTAAAACAAAATGCCAGTAAACTTAAGTAAAATTAACACCAATTAAAATACAACTAAATTATCGTTACAAATTTATTTTGTATACATTTTTAGAACTATGTTAGTTGACATTCGTTTAAGATTTTTTTGTAGGTGGTAGCATTATTTCGGTAATATCGCATATGCACATGCATCAAAATGCATCTCTGAAATACGTCGAATGTGTGTACATTTTTTTATATGCAGTAAAATCAACGATACGTAAAATCAATAAAATAGAATACGTTCAAAAAAACATAAAATATAAAAGTAAACGTTCTTAATTAACAAAATCAATGAAACACTCTTTTTTTTTTTTTTTTATCGCTCTATGCTGCAGCCTATACAAAAACTGTACATTAGAAAAATTTTTATTTTTGAACTTAAACTACACTAAGGTCAAATAATTCAATATAAACGAATATACATTCATTCCGCTGTCATCGGGTTTGTATACAAGTACACTGAGAGATTATGTTATTAGATTAACAAAAACGCATGGGGGGAGGAAACAATTCGGCTAAAAGCTTAAACGCTTAAAAGGGTCGCGGTCGTTAAAGAGCGAAACCCCTCTTGGCATTATTTCCATCCTGGAAGTAGTTTTAGATAATCCTATTCATAACTAAACAAATATATATACATATATTATTGTGCATATCTCGATATAAATTGATAATATTTCAAAATTATACTTAGGCGTGTAAACACGGTACCTACATTAATTACGTATGATTGTATTGCATTTCAAAATTTAAAATGTTTTAATCGAATGCCCGGTAAGAACTAAAAACACATTATGGGTAGTTGATATGCTTAATAGCTGATGTTTTTTCAAATTTACCATACAAGTTTTTTCAATGAATAAAAGACATATAATTATTTATAACTCGACGTTTTCAAACACGCTACAATTTTTTGAGAAAACTCAAAAATCACTTAGTAAATGTTAAGAAAAAATTTTTAAAATTATTCTAATAATGAATAAATGCGTATGGTACTATTTAAAGTTGACTCACTCATTAACTGATTAATTAATTTTGGTAATTTTTATAATTTCTGTTAAGAATAATCACAAAATCAAATGAAATATGACACTTAATTTAAAAAATAAGAGAAACATTATGCAGAATACAACGAATTTTAATTTAATAAAATGTGACATTTTACTATATCTAATGTATTTATTTTTAACTAAATTAATATATATTATTTTACTTTTTCATTTAAGAAATATTGTTTTTGTACAATAATATTATGATTATTTTTCAGTATTAGACTTAGATCTAACTGTCAACTAGTTGATGAGAATCGACTGAACACATGCCAATACTGTATTTTCAAAAGAAATTGAGTGCCAAATAATTCCTAACTATTTTCATTTCAAGTTAGACAAAAATACAAAATAAATCACTAAAAAACTAAACATATTTGTTTTATAGGAATCTATAAAAGTATAAGCCGCTATAAATACTTAAAATGAACATTTACTGTCTAAATAAAATAAATTAAAAAAATTACACGGATAGTTTTAATGTAAAACTCGAATGAAATTTTGATTTTCCTAAGACTAGAACACTAGTTTACATTTTTACGATACATTTCTAAAATTTTAGTATTGTACTCTGAGATTAGCTATTTATATAACTGCTAACAGTAATTAATTGAACCATTTTGAGTTTTTGTTCCATAAGTGATTCTAGCTGATGTGAGTTATGTAGAAAGTTTGAATGTTTTTCTACTTTGAAAAAAAAATATATATATACATCACTTTAAATTTTCAATGTATTATAATAGGTGACTAAACAGTAAATAAAAAACTTTATTGATAACATTTTGAATTTAATTGGTATTGATATCTGTCTGACGAAGATTACAAAAACAATTTTCGTTACTCACTTAATGACACGTATAATATCGAAACAAATATCAATTACAGTATTAATTCTATATACATTTCATCAGAACTATATTCCTCTCAAAAATAAACATTGGGATTATTTCTAAAACAACAACATAATTTGCAAACATTTTAGAAATCATCTATAAATATAATTGAAATTATTCGATGCTGATTTTACTGCATAAACACTAGATAACACAAATCATATAATATCAAACCAATATTATTATAGTTGCGTAGGATATACCCTGCAATGATTCTAAGGAGTAATTATAATATACAATTATACTATTATAATATAATTATTATACTATTATACATTATGTTTGGTTTTTTGTGTTTATAAGCAATTAAAAAACTAATCTAACCTCTCACGTACTATACAAACTAAAATAACCAATCTACCGCCCCAAAGTCTACTATTTTGTCAGAGCATATTATAATGTATGCACTCGCATGCACAAACGATTCACAATCAAAGTTTCAGGTATATTGTAGACCGATAATAAGCCAGACAAAAATTTGGCTACTAAAGGGATTAATCGATTTTGAATTTGTAAAATACAACACACTAGTTTACTAATCGTACATGTTTTCTAGGAAGCAGGATTCAGTTTTTTACTTAAATTCGTCTCAAACAAAAAAAATGTTTTCATATTTATCAAAAATTAAAATGACGTCACATTTAATTACTTCGGTTTGAAAGTTTAGTTTCCTACAAAAATACAAAACATAGAAAAGTAGTAAAGCTACTCAGATATTTTTACTGCAGTGCCAAAATCGGATTAGCGTCGTTATTTGTGCGTGGCTTATTGGTCTAAACAAGGAAAATATGGGGAGGGGGAAGGGTGTCCAAATAAATAGACAGTGAATTAATAGAAAAAATACGCATTATTTAAAAATTCAAAACGACTATGGAGGAATCATGCGATCCAGAAATAAAATACTCACTTAACGTTTAATGCTTTATTTTATAATAGACAGATTGGCAATAGTAAAAAATATAGTAATTTTTTGGCGACCAATCGAACGCTTTCAGCCGCTGGGAGCGCTATTGGCGTGCGCTTTCATTCAATGGTAGACATTTCGCTGTTGGTTCAATAATTTATTTTACTGAAAACTATGAAAATAATTTAGATTATATACAATTATTATACTAATTGTAAATGATTTAAGGAAAATACAATTAATATTCATATCAAAACAATAATTGTTGTACAGCCGCGGGCTGACGGAGTTTGTTCCAAGTCTGAAAGCGGACGCCGCAATATAGCGCCGCTCCACGGCGGCTGAAGCGTTCGATCGGTCGCCCAAAATTACTGAGGCATGGCTCGTCTGTTTACTATAAAATCAATGGTGGTACGTTTCCGTACTTATTTCAGAACGTTGACCATCGGAAAGAAAACCACCGTTTGGGAACGATAATATATTAAAAGGGTAAAAGAAAATATTTTTAGAGAGTATCTACACGTGGTCTGCACTATACCACGTAGTCGTCTCCACGCTACTTTTATACAAACAACCCCAATACATAATGGTGGTGTCCATACTCCATAGGGGTACTCTACCCCTTGCGGTGTCACTTTACCACTGCCTTACAACCACCAACCATCAGCGGATAACCCGATCTCTCGCCTGAACGTCGCGGCAGCTCGGATTGCATTTGTACGCCACTTCCCGCGTGGTGCTGTGGTTATGGATGCAGCGTATCCGCTGCTCTACAGTCAACACATTTTTTAACACACTTTCTCAAATATAAGGTTTCAGAAAATAAAACATAGCGGGGCTTAAGCCATCAGTTTCAACATAATGTGCCTACGACCGAATTACAGGAAAGTTTTGAATCTATAGCATATTTTAAACAAACAGTTTAAGACTTGCAATTTCAATGGCCAAATTAAATTACAGATTGAAATACAATCCACGTAAACTGCGAATTTAAAAATTCACCAACCAACTGATGTTGTATTGACGATTACCTTCTAGAAACGGTGAGAAATTGTAAAATAATTTAATTTTAACAGTGTAGTGTGTCGCGGTATGCAAAAAGTTTCAAAATGTTTGCTCTAATAATTTATGACAATATTAATTAGGTGTACAGAATATTTCGGAACGTCCAATTAAAGCTATTTAAACACCGGAAATAAGTAAAAGAGTTATTCTGCAGTTATGGCGTATTCTATACTATCTTCATCACAATAGCAGAGGCGCTAAACAAAAAATTTAATATTAAAATGAATTAAACTCGACATCGTGAACGAACTGTAAAAACTAAAATATATTAATATCGGCCTGTATAAATGGTGTTTATAAAACTCAAAGTTTTGACTAGAGTTGTTCTAAGCTATCTGAAGATAGCTTCATGTTTTTAGTTTCATGCCATACTTAATGATTATTCTCCATACCAGATAGTGAATAATAATTTTTAAACCATCAAAAAACGAAACAAATTTATTTTAAAAACATTTTTAGAGGAAATCATAGTAAATTGTTTATGTAAAAAAGTACGCAAATAGTTCTTTAGTGCGATACACCACTGTAAAACTTAATTCTACCAAGTGTATTTGAGCTATACATTATTACTGTCGGATTTTTTTATTATATTTTTACCCTAAACGTTTAATGTAAGCCCCTGACACCATAATATACATTTGTCCGACTTCAGAAAATATTAAAAATATGGCTTCGGGTTTTATTTCTTCAAATAAAAATACAGGAAGCAAATAATGGAAGCAATATAATTCAATATCAGTCGGTTAGAAAAACCCCCTTTATGTTATTTTATTCGTCATAGTCTTAATTTCGCGACACCACTTGGTGGATATTTGTGTAACGTTTTGTAGATGAAACGACAAAATAATAAATTTTACCATTTTTATTAATGTGCCATTCATAAAATTATTAAGTATAGGCGAATAGAACGCGTGTTACAAAAATTATGACAAAATAACTTAAGGAAAGAATTTTTTTTTTTCTAATTTTAACTGTTATTATAGTGTAGCACAGATATGTGCTACACTATATATACTTTGAATTGTATGGTATTTTTCTCTACGCAAGATCTAATAATTTGTAATTTCTATTTTTTATTATAATAGGTACTCACCGAATGTTTTACTATTGACTATTGTTAACTGCCCCATTGGCAGTTTTCGATAAAATTTGAAAAGGGAAATAGTGAAACAAAATTTGACACGCACGCTTTGTTTAACTTATTTTAACTTTCAAATATGCTTGTTTGTGATCTAATCTTTGGGTAGTGCGCCCATTTTTATGTTTCACACCACCAAAAAGTATTGAATACTGCGCCTTATATCGTTGGTACTAAATTTGAAACTTTGTTTATTTACTTTTTAAAAATATTTATGGAGTTATATGATCTAAAAACACAAACAATTAGACATTTTTTATCATTACGCTCGGGACGTCAAAACGATAAAAAAAAAAAGGGAGTTAATATTCTAGGTCGGGTCGGAAGTTTGTTGGAGAAACAAGTGCTTGTCAAAAATGATCAACACCAACCGTTCGCAACTTTTTAACACATTCGAACGTTAAATGTTTTCAAACTTTGTTAATATTTTATTAATCACTAACGACAATTAAAGGTGTTAATAAAGTTTGCTAAGAATCTCTTTTCATACCTATGCAATGATTTATCACTGCTTTCAAATATTATTTAATACAATTATTATACTACACTACTTAATATTATACTACTCCATAATATTATGTAAGTATTACCCAAATATTGCGCAAACCCGAATCCCATAGTCATATAATGAACAGTCAATAACGACTAAGAAAAATAGTTAATTTATTTGTTTATAAAAAAAAAAAAAAAAACATTCAATAAATTTAATTATTATAATGGACTGAAAACGTTAAAACGTTTTAACGCGCATATAGATTGATTGAATATCATTAAAACGTGCATTTTATATAGCTAACATATTAGAGAGTAATTATGTTGACAACGCGATGTTTGTTATAATTTATAAACTTGAACAGATTCATCGATTTTTCTCTCGGTTAAATCACTACTATACAGTTCATCAACCGAAATACGCGTCATCAATTTATATAGCTATATTATTTTTCGCACTTGGCTTCGTAGTACATCATTTAATAGTTCCAATAACAGATCCTATAAATTCAAACTGTATGCAGTATTATTGAGTGTGTATATATATATTATACACGTTAAATGTCACGCTTTATCATGTTCAACAGAATTGGGGTACTCGTTACATACCAATTAATTTCGTCGCGATAGAACCTATAAGTAAAATAAACTCAAACGAACATAAATAGTTTACAACCATATATATTTGTCAACACACGTATAACATCTTGTATCGTTTTAAGAAGTTAAAGTATTGTTTACTCATAAAAAACACCAAGAAGATTTCTGACGAGATGAACGCTTACAATGATTTTGTAACTTAATTTCGTGGTCGTATACAATATTAATCCGATTTCAATTTTTTTTTTTTTTTTTTTTTTATAGTTACGCGTCATTGTGAATAGATAGTTTGAATTAACTATAAAGTTTGGAAAACTAACAAACTTTCGTAACCCTTTAGATATTCATTATTTATTTTGGTTGAAATATTGCATAATTTTATCAAAAACTACTGAATATTAATTAGTAAAACTAATTTAGTGATACATGTACATACTTAGGTACATAAAAACAAATATAACTTGAAAATATACTAAGACTAAAGAAATGCACGTGCACTGGTAGTTAAAAAAGTTTAAGTGGTTTTACGATGAAACAATATATATATACATGTATATATATATATATATACTAGCAGGCACAATAAAAAAAAATGAACTTTTTATCTCACAAAAGCGAATGAGACAACTTTTCCATCGAAACGGGTCCCCTGCCGTCGTTGGAATTTATCATATAATGGTACTTTATAAGCAAACGCACGTACGCATAGATCGTCAAACAATTAGGAAATTTTATATTCGATTTGCAGTAATGGGAAAAAAAAACCGAGAAGTTGTACAAAATGCCTTCACAATCGAACACTCGCGTATACGTAAAACGAGTGTACAAAAATATAAACAAAACAAAAAAAATAGTGACAAACGAGACTCAGTATTATTATTCAAACGTATTTAGAATGAAAAAATACGCAAAAACAACAATATAATTTTAAACGTTTTAACTATTTTAAATTTTAAAAATAGCGAAGAATGAATATTAACAATGTTTGTTTAAATTTATTTATCATTGTAAATCCACATAAACTTCTTCAAAAATGCTTCGTTCTTACGTATCTTTACACTATCATACATGGTTTCTAGTAGCTTCTACAAATAGAACATTCAATTACTCGATGCCCTGTGGTATTGTGATACTTGAGGGACATCAACCGAGACGTCAATTTTCGTCTGAACTGCGAATGTGGGAATTTTATTAAACTATTGACGCGTTTACGGCGTCAATAAAACGCGGAGTAGAGAAAATTGAAATGTACGTCCTCAAGAATTTAAAAATCAACTTTTCTTAGAGTTTTGTACAGTTTATCTGACCTAACGTAAATCTCAAAATCAATATTGGGAATTATTATACTGACAATGATTCATTATATTTTAAGTTTTTTTTTTTTTTAGATATTGCTGTGTTTTGATTAAAGATATATTCTTTTCATTGCTGATAGTTTTTAAGAAACATAGATACGTATTATTAAATTTATCTTGTATGAATTCAATGTTAAAAACTTAATTTGTCTTAACTATCGAGTATAAGTACCATATATTTATCGTCATTCGTAGTTACGATTTACTTTAATTTTCTGTTCGATCGAAGTCGATCATTATAAAGGGCTTATGAAAACGTAAAAAATTAGAGTTATTTGAAAATGATACCCGCAAGATTTTTCATCTGTTTACCTGCGTATTAGGATTATTACCCGCACAATAATTAGTAACATAATATGTAAAAATTAAATACGTAATTACAAACAATTTGTAGTTAGACGAAATTCGTTTATTATTTAAGTAATATTAAATGTACAAAATATCACATCTAGTTATTACAAATTAATAGACGGAAAATAATTCATACTCAAACACTAATTATATTTCCATGTACCCATTACTATCTTCTGCACTTTGATTGGAACGTACCATTATGAACGATGATGTTGAGTATTTTGAAAATCAATTAGTTAACATAGACGAAAAACCCATACGTATAAAAAAAGTATGTACCTCCGCATAGCTAAATTATTTTGCTGGCATAAAAGTTAGAACATATTAAATTATTGCTGAACCGTTATAGTAGATAATAAATAAAACGCGTTTTTTGGCAGAACGCTTTTTTTATAATACGATAGTAAAAAAACCATCATGATAACTTTTTCGCTTCATTTACGATTTATTACAATAAACAGTACCTGTATACTTATATTAGTACATACACGCTTCAACTACGATTGGTTTAAAGCGATCGTTCGTGTGTTTTATTCAATTGGGAATAAAAGTGACGAAAAAAGGCTGCACACTCCGCTGTTTCCACGAAAATCGCGTTGACAAATGTGTCCGTTTTCGGATCGACAATAAAATCTCGTTTCCGGGGGATGAATTCAATAAAAAAAAAAATTTCAAACGTGATGATACAGAAAGAGCGCCGTTGAAGAGCTGACAAAGAGCCAAAAATATAACCATAACAGAAATATTCGTTTCCGAGGACAATATAATATTCGTCGTCGGAACAAGAAAACTCCACGCGACTGCAGGGGGAGTCGCTGAACCGTATATCCACTTCTTATATCGTGCCGTCTTACCCCCGTGTATTATAAAACAAAATATTTTTCCAAACATTCACATCTGGTCTTTTGTACATCCGTGTGTGTGTGTGTGTGAGAGTTAGGGTACACTACTTAGTCCGAAGAAGGCAGTCGTCGCAGATGTTGTGCACCACCACCACCACCACCATCGCCTACTATTGCGTGACCGCCTAAAAGCCGCATGTATGTATAAAATATATACAAGTAATAGTGAGGGAACAACTAAAAACACATTTCGAAAACGTGGTGGCGTTAAATAAATTATTTGTTTCACTCGAATTCGTTAAAGTTTAGCGAAATTTAAAACATTTACAACTCGTTTTTCGTTCGTCAAAAAAAAAAAAAAAAAAAAAACTATAATTCGAGTATAGGTATATTTTATGTGCGCGTTGTACAAATTTTATATTTGTCAACTTTCTATTGTTATATATATATATATTTTTTTTCTTTTTTGTGTTCAATGTATTATCATTTTGATAGTACATAAATAAAATCTTAATCGAATACGAAAAATATGGGTTTACTATAAACGTGTATATTCTTAAAAAAACAACACAAACCAAATAAAAATAATTATACTATAACATTTCAAAATATAACACTAAAATAACAATAGTGATAACTATTGTACTTGCTTGAAAAACGTTTTGTTCTGTTTTAAGTAATTCATTCGAACATTCCAACGTATGTAATTAATATATAAAACGACATCCGTTATGACTATTATAACACGCGTAATTATTTTTATTGAAACAAAAAAAACTGTTTACTTGAAAAAAAAAATAGGTACTTATTCATTGATTATTAAATTACACAAAAATGCTCCCTGGCTAATCGCTTCATTTCGTATAGAGATAATAACTAATTATAACATACACTAATTTGTGAATTTGTAAATCTTGTTACAATTAATTCATACTAAGATAATATTGTAATCGACAAATTATAGTGAAAACGTTTGATTAATTACGAAATAGAGAAATTTGGATAAACATGGCTGTTACCAAAAAGCATTGCAGCATTAAGTGTGGGTGACTTTGCAGTTTGAACGCTCGACTGAAAAATTCAACTCGTACATTACAAATATCAAGAAGTTTACCGCCAATTTATTGCGACGGTATTATTGTCTGATGACTTCACAGACGGAAACCATTAAACTCCAACGTACGTACAATAAACGACATCAGTTCGGTTAAATTAAACCCAATGTACGAAGTTTGTATATTCCAACACAATAAGCTCGCTGGAATGCCAGAATGAATAGATAAAATTCAAAAAACATTACGGTTAACAGATAAGTTCATAAGAAATAAAACAATATTTGGAACTCGTAATAATTTTTTTTTAATAACGTAACGATTTTCTAAATCGCGCAAACAATTGTAACTAATAATGTAATATAATAATAATTGTTTACCATTATTATTCATTGGATTTTCATAAACCATCTAAATAATCACTAGTGCAGTTAATTATCATCATTATAATATTTTACAGTAACATTTAAATTAATGTCGAGAATTTATAAGAATTATTTTCGAAATATTTTGTTTTGTTGAGTTTTTTCGGAACACAGCGCATGTATAATAGGACGTTTATTCCAATACTGACACACTATTTAACACTAATTTTTACATCAGGAATCTAAAATTTAACCTTCACAGTCACTTATGAGACCAACCGACTAGTATGCACCAAAAGAGCAAAACCCTTCGGGAAATGTCTTCTTAATGTCCATTTAATTCACAAATAAATTGACTTTATATGCTAGGCTTCTTTAAAAAAAAAAAAAAATTTTATCCTCTAAAAGGGTGAAATAGGGATGAACACAAAGAAGTAGAATTCCAAAAGCTAATCGAAAATTTACGATAGCTACGACAGTAATTATTCTCGTTATTATTCAAATATCAAAGGTCAAAGACCACAATAAAAATGAAGATGTCCCTGTCAACTGTTCAGGCAAACAGGAAAAAATAAAAATACATTCTTTAACTGTTTAGTTCATTCTTCTAAGTAAAATTTTCGATCAAATATCTGTTTACTGCTAGTTATGCGTATACTATGAGAAAGTTTTAAATTAATATACAAATACGAAATAATTTTAAGTCATTTTAAATGTATAAGCCTTGAAAGTATTAAATTTTTTAAATTCATAAAATGTTTATGCAAAATTTCCCTAAATTTAACGTCCTCTTAGTAAAGAAGGCTTGCTCGTGCCTATTTTCATAATATATATCTACCATTTTTAATGCTTTTAAATAGGCGAAATTGATTTTGCGGGAAAACTTCTCGATACTCCTGTCTTGTACAGAATCAATGCTATTGAATATTTTTTTTTACAAAAAAGAAGAAAACTGTCTACATGGCGGATATTGGATTTTTTAAAAATATAACAGGTAATATTTTATCTAAAAAAAAAAAAAAAAACATTTTACAAAATATCTATAAATTTTAACAATAATAATAATAATTATTTATCTCAGAAATTGAATCCCGCTGTAACAGTTTCGAACTAGTATTATCTTTCAAACAATCGCAATATAGCGTTTGTAGTAGTTACAATAAAATCATTCTCGTTTTTCGTTATATTCATACGGAAATTTCCACGGGGTTTGTCCAAAATAAAAACTATTCATTTTATTTACGCGGTCCCTCGCCAATATATGAAAGAGCGACAAAAGCGCGTCCCTGCAGCAGGTGTTTATACTACATTATCATTCATTGTACTATCATCGTGCGATGCAGATATTTTAACAAAACGTTTTATTATTGTGCGAGCGATAAAATTGACCGTAGAAATAATAGAATGCGACCGATCAATCCCCGATTTGAATTTGACACGAATGATCCATCATTGGAGAGCAAAAGGCCATTTTTTACATTATGATACTACAACAGCACGATTATTATTATTTTTGGGAAGAAATGCGCGCCCGCGGACAAAACGCTCTGTTGTCTCCAGATTTTTACACGACTGCAACTAGCAGTCGACAATAATTTAGTGACAATGACCGACCGGGGGAATGCATACGTCATCATCAACTGCAGCAGCATCGACACAATAGATATCGCCCTCGACAATATTCGTCACAACCCCTTTTGTAAATAACGTAGTTTTACAATATATATATATAGAATTCACGCCACAAACGAAACATATAACAATGTCAAAACGCCGCAATTACAGCGGGTTGTTCGTATTGTTATCCGTTAACCGACTCGACGTATTATATCCAACACTTCTTAGGGCGCAGTAAAATGCTTAAAAATTGGCAAGGCATAACAAGAACTACTTTGAGATTAAATAATTCACGAAAGCGAACGTATCCTTTATTTAAATTTATTTTTATTAATTCGTTGATCTAAGCAAGTCGCGATTCAAACAAAATAATTTAGAAAAGATATATTACTAGTTATCAGCTGCGTTCAAAAGCGATAATTATTGTATTCATTATGCCAATTTTCTAAGTATCTGGTAAGTGTATTTTTGTGTTTACACATAATAATGAACTAAAAAACCGAAACTTTAGATACTGAGTGTAACGAAGATGTGCGTTTTTTTTTTTCGTTTCCTTATGAAACTATACTGTTAAATATTTATTGCACTAATTAGCAAAAAACACTCCGATTTTTACTCGTCTTCTATAAAATCTCGTTGTTTAAACGGTTATTTGCGTGCTCGGCATTGTAAAACTGTTATAACGTTAAAAGTTACGGTCATAACTCAAAATAATTATGGGAGAATCGTACATAATAATCAGATGGCGATTAATTAGCACTCTATTATAGTTGTCAAAGTATTGTATCAAAAGATTGAAATATTAAACAAGGTGTATTTTAATTTGCATTATTACCAAATTTAACGTGACGTTTTATTTTATAGCAATTTATTTATCCTTCAGGGTATACAGTAAAACTGTCCCTTCGACAATTAGTGCGCGGTATTTGTGTGTACGACACCGTCGTGGTCGCCACGTCATTCGTGCGTACAATGTCTGACTCATTTGTTATCTTTCATCGGCTTAATTCAAGGGGAAATTTAATACTACGATTAGTTAGTATAACGTATTGAATGACTCGGTTAATTTTTTAGAGCCAACTCGAATGGTTTTTACGCATTTAAATTTTTTTTCCCGCAATAATTCTTTTGAAATTAGTGTTCAAATCGATTAAATGCTGTGCTTACTAATAATATTTAGAACGTTTGATAAGTACCTGTAATTATACAAGTTTAAACACACTCGTTAACAATTGTTTCAATAGTTTGAGAGCAAACTATAGAACTTTAAAATGTTGAATTTGTAAATACTAGTATATTTTCTGTTCTATTAGTGACTCCTCGACAAGCTAGTTTAAAAAAGAAACTGTCGGAAAAATCGATTTACCATCGCTTAGAAATCGATAAGGGCTGCACCTTTCAAACCAGTGCGTTCCCCAAAACCTACGCCAACATTCACAGCTACTCCTTCTTTTTTTAATTACCCGGCCAAAAACCTATTCTGCAAGACATGAATTGAATGACATCTAATAATGATCCCATTAGAACTTTTTTGTTATTTCCTTTTAGTTCTCATACTCTTTCGATAAATTTAAAGATAGACTTTTAGTAGGTACCCACCACAGACGGTCGCTTAAAGATGATTTACATATTTCGTCTACACGCGTCAGAACGAAAACGGTTAAACTTATGAAAATTCTTAAAAATATTTCCCAATACAGGCACGAATAAGGAGACTTAGGGGTATTGCTGCAGTATATATAACACTCCTTCCCGAAACTTTGCCACGTAACTACTAGAGAAACTATACTCGACGGCGAAAATTGTTTTCTTATCATTATCACCAGACCTCAAAAATAAAGAACCGATTCGATCCGTAAAAATTAGAGGACCAAAATCGGAAAGACTTAAAAACACGTTTTATTGAAAACCCGTTACTATAATGTAAAATATATAATACGTTACAATCAATAAAAACAGTTGAATTTTTTTTAAAAAACTTTTTAACCGGACATAATTTATGGTCACCGCCCTTGTGTATACACCGTCGTAACACAAAACGTCCTCACTCAATAACGAACATACGGTAGACGCACATGAGCCATTCGCGTCGTCATTACAAACGTCACACACTGCCCCCCATCGGTGGCTACTAATTAATAACCACTGTTCTGCTCTCCTCTTTTCCCTCTATTTCTCCCATCACCTTTCTATCACCATTATGTTTCACAGGACGTGACCACTAAAAACTTGTCGTGTGGTATAGAGGACGATGGCAGCCAACAGCTGCTTATCACCCAAATATTAATAACTATGAATGCCATTTAGTATTCAGCGAATCGTCAACGGCAAATTAACGACCGAGAGGTGAACACCGACGCGAAACCGGTCGAAATGATTGACGCACAATAATTGTATAAATTATTATTACATCGGACACGTGGTAGATAATGTTACCCAATGACATACACGAGTTCTTTTTTTTTTTTTAAGGTGGTCGGCTGTTTGCCGAGGAGCAGTACATATCCAAAATTCTTACCGCGTAACAGACGTTCACGTTTTAAATAAATAACATTGACTTTAACGGGAAAAGTGTTCTCCCGTCCCGAAGAACAAACGAAATTGAATCATTTATGTTTTTTTTTAAAATCGTGCAAGTCGAATCATTTAAATTCACGCTACGATTCGTTGGTATCAATAACGGGATTTGTCTGGCACAAAAAAAAAGCTATTTTTTCTACGCATGGGAAAACTAGTTATTGAAAAAAGTGTGAATTCGTCCGGTTTTTGCAGTAAGTCACCCTTATGGTGCCTGCGTGAAAAGAAGTTGCAGGTTTGTACGCATATAAATATTCGTAAAAGTCAAACCAGTCGCATGGACGCGATTATTCGAAAAGCTAAAAACTTTTGGGCAGGGGGCAATTTGTATCGAGCTAATCACCCAAACTGTGACCAAATGTGTACTTAATAATAATAATAAGAAAAAAAATGTCGATCCGTATGTTGTAACGCGCGAACCAGCAGCCGGTGCGAGACGGCACTTTGGCTGCAAATCAATAAACCAGAAATGGCGTACATCGGCTAGTGTGAATATGAAAAAAAAAAAAGAAAATAGACCTACAGGCCCTCGGTTCAGCGTCCCTCGGTCGTCGTCAAAGTCCGTGTCAACAAGCACGCAGCAGTTCATGATTAATGTATTAGAACGCCTCTGTGCACCACCACGCAGGTCTTCAACGTTATTTCGCGTTTTATCCGTCGCGCCCTATGCGGATTATCGAGTGGCCACAACGTGCTCTGAATGCGACCATCCCCTTCTTCTTGAACTACCACCATACACGAGTTGCTGCAGTACCCAGACGCTCACACCGCGGTCTTTCTCCGATTCAAAAACATCTCAGCTCTCTCTTTCTCCGGCATACCTTTCTCTTTCTCTCGATTCGTCAAAATATACGCCGCGTTTCGGAACTGTCGAAATGTTTTCTCCACGAATTCTCCACAAGCCTTTGGACAAAATGTCTGAAAATATTAAGAGGTCTTTTTACCGATCATTAGCAGTCATTTGAATTGTGTATAAAAAAAAAACTGTGTACAAATTAAATCTAAAATCTGAATAATATTATAGTTTAAACACGTTTCCTCTAACCGACGTATCCCCGACGATTATAATTTTTGCTCGGTTTTACGAAAATGTACACGATTTTTGTATTTCCATAGTTTTTTATTCATATTTCATCGTGTTCGCATAGTATTAATTAATGTAAAATATACCTAGTTTATTATTAAAACTGTCGGACGCAGTACCTAAAATCCAATAAAAGTCGCGCGTAATTACATTTCGGTTATACAGTTTGTAAAATCAACAACATACAGCTTTTATACGAGAAAAAAAAAAACCAAAATTCCGTACTCAAATTTCGACTGTACAATATTATTATTACAATGCACAATATGCAAATATTTATTTTATTAAAAGGAAAATACCGACTACGACCGAGCTATACGGTTAGCTTGTTGGAAACAAAAACTTTTAATGCTTTTGAGAAAAGTTGAATTACTCGTAGTACTAAGTATTTCGGACGGTTATTTAAAGAGTTATTACACAACGTTGCGAGTACGGTAAATTTAAATTATTTGTAAAATATCAATAACACGTTACTACCTAGGTGCTGAATATAGTGCCGAAATAACACAATTTCATCAATATTTTATTTCGCGCCTTTGGGAAAACTACTACTAGCCGGATTGTTTCAAAATGTTTGAACGCTGATATCAAATTTTCTATAGAAACACAAGCAATACATTTTCAATACTTGAATAATAAAATAATTGCCTTAGCTGAATATTGTTTTCAAAAAATCAAGATCGAAGAATTTATAAAGGTTTCAGTAAGAAATAAAAAGAATAGCGATTACGATTTCGCAGTAGAATACTGTATAGCACGAGTGTGAGTCACTGGTTCGGAATGTCATAGAAATTTTATGTATGAATTTGTAAGCAAGAAAAATAACGATTATGAGTGATCATAGTTTACTTGATAAAAGTGTATTCATAATTGTGACGATTTTATTTAAAAATAGTTGATCCTATAATAATAAGTATAGTCGTAGGTATACTTATATTCGATAAAATATTTATTATTATAATAAATTATGTATCGTTAACTAACAGTTGGTCGTATGATATAGGTATACTAAATCTAAAACGTATACATTATAACTGCAAGCAGAATAGACTAAAAAAAAATTTAGAACTCGGAAAAAATTAATTTTTTATTATTAGAATCAATTATTTAAAAAGTAGTACAAAAAGTACAAAATCTCTGTCTAGATAAATCTCCACTGTTTATGGTTGATAAAAGGCATATTACGAGAATAAGTACATTACTATTCAAAGAAACAGAAACATTATTGAGTTATATGATTACCTCTGAACACAAATTTATAAAGAGTTATACGTGCTATTGCGTGTTTTTTTCAATTGATGTTTAAACTTTATTTTTGTAACATATTAATTTTAGCATTTGTAAAGTTTCCTATGCATGAGCAATTGGGTCAATTATGTGAAACCCTTAAAATGGGATACACTCGTGTAAGAAAAAAATCCATACTAATGTATAACAACGCTTCTAAAATGTCCTTGGTTAAAACTTTATTTTTAAGTGCAATACACGTGATGCCAATAGTTGATAATATTTTTGAATTTATAATGTACTTAAACTGTACAGTGTACCGTGTATCTATAAGGTATACGTGAGTGTCATAAAAAGTATTTAAAAAATTATTGAAATTTTGCATTTAAACACCGAGTTCTGAATAAAATTAGTAAATAATTTTAAAATTTTGAAAATTTATTTGAATCATTTAGGTGTCATCTTTATTAATGGTACCTATTCGCATAACCTGCGGATTTATTAAATGCTTCAATCACGAATTAGCGTTCTTTTGAGAATATTTTGGCCACGGTAACGGATGTGACTACTTTTTAAGTTTATTACTAAATAAATTATTTTTATTTGTGTAAAACGGAATTGTATAAAAAATAGAAACACGACTTTTGTAAACGTTTTGAATAAACTGAAAAATTTGTTAAAAATTATATAAAACGACAGAACTTATATAATATTACAATACAATATACGAGTGGAAATATACAAGGAAAAACTCGAGTTATCCTACAAACAATTATTTTGTTTTTATAGGTTTTCTAGACAGTACAAGTATAACGGTCTTAACCGTAATGAAAAATGACGCGTGACGTCATGAATCATATAAATAAGACGTTCGCCCTTTTATAAGAACAGGGACAAACAAATTGTTATGGCGATTTCTTTTATCTTATAGAATATTAGTTTTGTGAAAAAGCGTGTTCGTGTGAATTGTGTAAAATTAAATTTAAATAAGTATACAGTTTCGTACGTTATTTTTTAATTAAAGTTTATTAATCTAAAGTATCGATCCATTAAGTATCTCAAAATCTCCCCTCGCCCCAATTATGTTACAATATATTGTATTATATACCTAAGAAAAGTCCATTTCGATGTTCTTATAAATATAAATTATTGCAAATCTATAACAAATGCAATGTAGTGATTTGCTCGAAAGACAAATTATGACCATTTCTAGATTAAATAAGACCTTTATTTATAATTTTTGAGGAAGTTTAAAAAAATTATAAAGAATAGAGATCCTTAGTCTAGGAATTAATATCAAATTTTATCAGAGATTTCTACTGCGTTATGGCAAGAGGGATACACGCATTGAATTGCTTTATTATTATTATTATTATTATTGACTTGTCATCCATAAATTTGGTCTCGAGCAGTTTCCCAGAACTGATAAAAATCTGCACGCGCCACAAAGGGACGGAAAACCCTTATTTGTCCCTTATTTATGTTTATAGCGTTGTTACGGTGCAATTTTGACGGTACATGATTGGAACTCATTTTTATTAATAGAAGGCTAAAAATTCTGAAATGAACACGTCATTGCAAACATCATTGTCCTTAATCTTATGCATTTTTCGTTTTAGAAATAAAGATATTTCATTCACACGTTTCTCACACTGCCAATATTCTCAATATCCTGGTTATCAACTGCAATACCTATTTGTACAATGTTTTATATCCACAGTATATTTAGATGAATATGAATTTAATTTTGTACATTTCAATAAATGAATTCAAAACGATCCTATTTTTTTATTCAATAGCTTTTACCGTACAATGTATATGAAAATACTAAAAATTACTGTAGTTATTCGATCATGTGTTTTACGTGAAAAATAAAGAAAAAAGAATAAAAATATTAGTCTATAATTCGATCACACTAAATCAGATTCTCAGTAATGGCAGACATGCATGGCGATTAAACACAACTTCCGTGTAAGGTTTAACCGTTTATTAAAAGAGGAAAACGCTTTTAAACAGGGAAAAACACTTGGATATTAATTTTATTAAGTTTGAAACTAAAGGTGAAGTCAGTTTTTTTCAATGATTTACAAAATGCTATATCACATTATTATACAAGTATTATAGTGTATTATATTACTGCACAAGGTGTGGCGGTTCGTGTGGTTCATATGGGGTTGAGCACAAATATTTGATACGCATACAACTCGATAAAGCATGGGAAAGTACAATATGAATCGATCCCATTTTTAGTATGAATATGACGAAAACCTGTCCGGTTCGTAAGCCGATTTTTGAAAAGGGTTAAGCTCCCTTCATAGCAACTACAACCCTGCGGCGCACATTAGTTTAATCCGATATTATAATTTTCAGATCGCAAAACATTTTCGGGCAAGTGAGCAATACGCTGTCGCCTTTATTTCAATCCTATTATGATGCGGTCGGATGATATACAATACAGACCTAGACGATTGCGCATCCTTTTGTATATACGTCAAATGCGGCACGATCCATGTATAGTTTTCAATAGATGTAATAATATATACCCTGCGACTATCAGTAAAAACTTGCACGAGAAATTTCGTTAGAGAAATAAATGAAATTTTTTCCAACATCAATTTCCAATATCACAATTATTATGAAAATTTAATGACCAACAATTAAACAACTTGCACAAAAGTAATACTTCCATAATTATTTCTCTAAAATTTTAAATAGGTTCATTTCGGATTTTAAAATTTAATTAAAATATAAAAAGTAGGTAATAAAAGTATAAAATATGATGTAAAAAAATAAAAGTTTTTTCCTAGAAAGTAAAAGTTGAAAAACTCCGTTCTCGTATGAAAACTATAATACTCACTACTAATAATACAATTGTTTAATTAAAACATCCTGTACGAGGAATCTTGTTTGACCGATCCTACTCAAGTCCCCCTTTTCGTCCCCGACGACAACGATGACCAGTAACCGGAACTCTGCACTGGGGTTGTATGTATTCAATGGCTTAAGGACAGGGGAATACCACCGGATAGAGAAAAACGCAGAGAAAAGGGAGAAAACACCGTGTTCAGGAAGGATGTGGTCATCATAGACGTTAAATTCCAATTAATTCATTACGGTTTACTGCGGAGATCCAAACAAACGGACGCAGTAATTTACCCGAATTTACCCTTTAAAAATCTATGTTATTAACGATCACCGCTAGTATATATATATACTCCCCTGATAAGTTATTAATAACTTTACACAAAAAATAACTCTCACTCTCCACAAATAAACTTTTCTGGAAACTGAACAATACACGCTAAAAATGCTCAAACTGCGGCCACCCTTTTTTCGATATTTGGACTTGAGGGCTAGAAAGGGTAGTCCCCGTCTGTACTCCACAATGTATAACGTTTCTATAGACACTGTTTAAAATTACGACGACTTTTTTAAACAAAACGCCACGGAAAAACAGCAAAGCGCGCAGGGTATACCCAGTACAATATTATAAGTATATTATTTTGAACACGCAGCATTGTTCTCCACATGTTCATACTTTCTTGTTCTAAATACCACAAATAAAAAAAATGTATATTATTAATTTACATAGTATAATTGTAAACTAAAATCAATTATACCTACATCGTAAAATACCTATTTAAGTACACAATTTTCACCACGTTATAGTTATGTTACTGGATAAAAATTATTAAAACACAGGCACTACAAATTGTAGAGGCACTTATTTAATTTAATACCCTTATTATCCTATCTAAATAAAATATTGCTATATACTATAGTTCCAACCATACTATAGTACCAACCATAGTATAGAATGACACGCGTTGTTGAGTATCTACATGAATCGGTAGTTGAGCTGAACGATAGTTGAGTCAACTAAAGCATATTTATTTCTTTAAAATATATCTTTAACGACGCGCAAACACACTGTACAACTCTTGCAATGCGACATTATTTATACATACATATATATTTATACATTTTCCTTTATGGCCCATTTAATTATTAACCGCGCGGATGTCGTACTGTTTTGTTTGGAAAGTGGATTTCCATTTGACCTGGATAGCAACAAATGTTTTTTTTTAAACAAAATCATTATAAAATTCACTGATTGCGGATACGTCGCATGTATTGTTTTCTTTCTCCAAAATTCGTGTTATTTTCGTTCAACGCGAGTGTAATGATAATATATAGCAGACAATAGACTCGTTAACTCACACGATAAAAAACGAGTGTAATAAGACAAATAGGGGGGGGGGGGGGGGGTGGAAAGAGAGAGAAAGGAAAATATGAAATGTATAAGGTTTAATAATAAAGAGCCCAGTGAGTAATATGCGTTGTTGAACAGTAGGTACATAAACGAAATCGTCCTATGAATACCCATAATTAGATAGGTATGTTAAATAAACTGGTGTCATCATAATAGTCGTTGCATAAGACGTATAAGTTCTGTATCATAATATTAACATGATACATTTAAAGTTATAAACTCTACAAGTATTTTAAACAGTTTCTTACCACGTACCTATTAAGCACGCGCCGAGATTGAAAGATGCTGTATAAAATTATTTGAAGCGTGAAGCTACACGAAATTACAGTAAAACAATTGAGTAAGTAGGTATAGGAATCACAACTATACAATTGATGATTTTAAAGGCAAAACATTCCTAAGTATACGTAACCAATATAACCCTAGGAACTCAAAACATCGTGAACTACTGAGTGATAAAAAATGAATTTCCTTTTGAATTTGCAGTATAATTTTAATAGCGTTTACGGTAGGTAGGAAGAGTTTTCCCGATAAACTTTTCAATGAATAAATGAAATGAAAGTTATGAAAATTATCGCATTAGTTTTATAAAACTTCAAAGCCGCTCTATTCAATACACGCTGGAATGACCTAGGTAAACATTATACGGTTTTTGTTCGACAAATTAAAGTATACAACACGCAATGAATTGTTGAACACAAATTATACCAATAAAATGCATTTCCATAAGAAATTCCGTAATTACGAAACATATATATACATGAAAATTTTAAAACTATCAATACTATAAAGTACACGCAATGTCTTTGCGCGTGAAAAGTAATTGTCATTAAATACAGTTTTTTTTATTTGTTAACAGTTTTGTGCTCACTATACATAACCGTGGTCTTTATTACTTTCCAAACAATAGTGTTCTAAACAATATATCCTAGTTCTGGCAATTACACCCATATTTCAAAAATGCACACGGTGTTTTTAAAATAAATACAGAAAGAAGTAATTGTATTGCAAAAAACTGAAACTATCTGTAAGCTACCGAAACAGCTGATGTTATAAAGTAAACATATTGTATACAAACAAGTTTATGCCGTACGGTCGATTGGGCAAAACTAAAAAAAATAACCGTTTATGACGCATATTATTAGTATGAATAACAAACACAGATGACAAAATGAATATTTTATCTAAATAATTTAAGTAAAAAATTCTATATTTAGCTCCCAAACGATCGTAATACTATAAAATTTGTATTGGACCTTATTACCTGTAACAATTTTTAACACTTTTTAATCATTATTTTGAAGTTATGAGAAAAAATTGAGTTTTGTGGAAATCACGTTTTCGTACGTTTCACCGTTTTTTTTCCTAATTTTGTTTTTTAATTCTTTTTGAATACCGGTAACTTTTTAAGTATTAGAAATTTTGGAAGAAGACGGTATTGTTGCACCAAAAATATCGAGTTGGCCTACTGGAAACCGGATTAAGATCACGAAATGTATAAGCGCACACGTGTACATCAAGATTCCCGTGTTCTTCTTACAACAGGGGCAACGATAGCAGCAGTCGTTTTCAGAGATTATAATGTGCATACTGCGCACAATAAAATATGTTTGTACAAAATAAAAATAAAAAACTAATTTTAATGCTTGTAACATTTGTGACGCCGTCACTAGATGCTCACACCATCATCACTACACACCTCTTACTCGTGTTTCTCAACACAATATTAAACGTTTGATTTGACTTTGATTACCTATAGCTGTATTTTGTGTACAAAAATGCTCTTTACGCGGTAAACAATGCCAATCATAAGTGAATATAACCGATTAAACCATACATTTTTTTAATAATTAAATTTTCGTTTAATTCTTCATAGGTAGGTATTTTTGGAATAAATTGATCAATATTTCTATAAAATTTGAGTTCTTAATACGGTCGGATCAAAACGAAAAGAATGTGTTGCATATTTTATGTACGATGATGATGTTTTTTTTATGTATCGGAAGAGTAGTATAATTGCTCCGATCTTAAAAAAAAATATTTCTGAAAATAGGTTATTGGACGGACGAGAGGTTATATGAACCTAACCTAGTTATATGTTATGTCCAAATTTAAAAAGTTTGCTCGTTTTTTTACGCAATACATTCAATAGTCAAAGTGTGCTTTCTTCAAATTTCTTCGCGTCATTCGAATAAGTAAAATGAAATTCTTTATAAAAATCGAAATCGATTTTAACAATGTTTTACTAAAGTATAGAATTATAAAGTTTTAAATTTCTCGAGTACTCCATTCGCGCTGAGCTCGCTCGGAACCGTATTTTTCACGAGCAATCATCACTATCAAATTCAATGTAATATTATTACGGTTGGTTACTATATTACCTTTACAGTACATCGTCTAAAACGGTCCTATTGTCTTCTGATTTGTTTTAGTTAACGTATCATCGTATGCACATGATCACTATAACGCGTATGGTGACAAATATTTCTACACTTGTATGAAACGAAATGCATAACATACTGTACGTGAATATATATAAGACCAAAATTATCTAGAAAATTTAACCACCTCTTTAAACGTAGCAATTGAGTTTGGCTGTAGTATACAAACAATGTCCGTTTTTTATACGCAAGTAAATTTTCATAAAAGTTTATTCATTTAGTGATCGATCGACCGATTCAGCCGATCAGCTATAATAATTATTATTATTATTATAATGTAAAATGATGCCCACAAATCACAACATTCAAAACGAAAATAATTATTTATTGTGTTGCAGCATATATATGTATATTCTTTGTCAGACAACTCTACACCTGTACATATTATTTCCTTCCGTCGCCGCCCACCACACCACATGCACTAACTAACATTCGTCCGTTCGTATAACGTGCAGTGTATATGACGTGTTTGTTGGATGCTCGCGAGAGTTTCCCACGCCCGACGACGGTCCCGACGTAATTTACCATACGACCGGGGCGGAATAAATGAGTAAGAAAAAAAAATCAAGAAAATAACGATGATAATCAACGAATGAAAAACGTATATAACGACATGGGCGATAGCAATCACCACCGCATTAGTATAACATTTTACGTTTAACATGCGTTACTTTTGAGTAATACATATAATGATGTGTAGTGTTTGAAATTTTGAAACATTTCACAAAATCATGAAATACCAAATTTTTTTTTAACTATAGGCACTATATGCAAGCACACTAAACGCAGCAGACGCGTTATACCATCAATTAAAATGAAATTCGTATTTTATTAGTTATACAATATAAAAATATTGTTTATTATCAATAAGAATTGTTTTAAAGTTTTTTTTAATTTCTTATATTAGTTGTTCCTTATTTGCTCAGTTAACTTTAAACCAAATTGTTAGTACCCGATTTGTTTTTAGTCATTATTTGTTTTTCACATAATATTTTTATATGGAATTTAAAAGTTTCATGATATACAAATATTATTATTCCGAGACGGTATACTTAATTTTAAGCATTAAATTTTTTTTTTTTTTTTTTGATAATGATCCAAAAAAAATTCCTTAGTACAATCAAAATTTTTATTCTAAGTTAAAAAATTTCAAAAACTGCAAAAATTATTACAAACGTTTTTACCTTGAAATTGTTTCATTATATTATTTATGGGGGAGAAATAATTCTTTTAAAAATCAGTCAATTAATTTAAATTCATACAAATTATTGGATGAATGAAGTACAGTCGTGATAAAAATGTCAAAAAAAAACTTTTCTGAGTTAGATATAAAACTTTGAAATTAACAGTTTAATAAGTATCTCAGATCAATCACAATAATTAACATTGAATCCGAATTTTTAACGCAATCTAATTAGTGACCAACTATCCACTATAGAATGATCTATGAGTAATAGATAAAAACTATTAGGGGAACGCAGTTAAATAAAAAATAAAATTTCTATTTATGTACCTATACTAGACCATCGGTGTACTGAATTAAAAGATAAATTGATTTTAAAAAAATATGGGGACTCCATCCTCCACTTACCTCCACAAATCAAGCCCTGTGTATTTTGATCATTTTGCAAAAATAATGTTTAGTAATTAGACTTATCATCTATAAATTACTGTATACATACTAGAACATCATATGAATTATTATGAATAATAAAGAAAAGAAAATCACCTATCTGATACATTATTGAAATGTGCGGTTTGACTATGAATGTTTCAATACAAACTTGTAACAACAATAAAAACGACTGCTTATAAAGTATGAATACATTTAAAAAATAAAACACTACAGTTGATAACGAAAATGCAAATCAGTAAATTTGAGTAAACATACGAACGAACAAACTCGTTTGTGTTTTTGTAGAAAAATGAAACCATTATTGTTGAATACTGTATTATACTCTAGGATGAAATGATAAAAAATATTTCAGTACATGATATTACTATAGAAACTCTCAGGTCAATTAAAATTTCAACTACGCGTGCGTAGGTAGAGCATCGTAAAAAGAATTCTACTCAAAACGCCCATGTTTGGACCCTATACAGAAAATGAAATGCACCAGAGACTTTTTAGAATCGCTTTTGAAAGTATTAACGATAATAAAAGGAAAAACACTTTGAAATCAATTGGACAGAGTGGAAAAAAACATTATTTGGCGAAACACTATGAATATAAAATGAAGAAATTATGCATAAAGGTACTAACATCGCGTTTTCTTTTACCAGTGGTTGGGACTTATAGGTAAGAGGACAAATCCTTCGATGATTTTCTTTTACATCGTATAGTGACCATTAGGTGAAATTTGATGACCATATTTTAGACTCTGCGAGCGCTGCGAAGGAATGTATTGTTTTTACAATGGTCTTTTAGATTTTGAGCAGAGCGATGAAACTATTAATTTAGCAAGGATGTGTGCGTTGTTAAGGAAAAAAATTCTTAAGCTGCACGGTGCACGTAGGTAGTAGTTTAAGGAATTTCAGTTTAGAATTTAGATTACAAGCACTGACGTAAAACCAACGCAGCATCGGATTGTTTGTTATTACAAAGAAATTACGAGTCGTTGCGCAACTAACACTTAAGTCGTGAAATCTTCTTACATAATATTCTCGCTTGGCTCAGAATCTAAAAATGTGCTTATACTAATTTTATATTACTACTAAAATTATGAATTGTAAAAATAGCTGGTAATAAATACACATCTTGGACCGTGGTAATGTTTTGTTTTTAAGTAATGTGTAAGTTTTATTATTTTTACACGCAATTTTTTAATGGTTTTAAGGTGAACTTCGATGTCCTAGCTATAATTCATGTTATCTATACTCATTTTAAGTAATTTTTTTTTCCGAGCACCCATTTTCAATTATTTTGAAATGTGTCAGCAGACGAAAACGTGCGGGTTTTTTTTGACAGTAAATTGTTCTCGAGAAGGTCTTTCATCACCAATCGACCGACCAAACAAACAGGTGAGTAAACACCGCATTTAATATAGTCATAAAATTCTAATTCCCTTGCACCGTTATTATACTCGGTGTACTGTACTTTCCCACTTATTCGTAGAGCTAATTAAAACGGCTGTGAAATATTATTTTTTCCCAAAACGTATAGAATTCTCGATTTAAAATGCTGAATGGCACGCCATACGAAACACTTAATTACACTCATGAAAAAACCTGTGAATTAATATTACGTCCTGGTAGTTTGGACTTTTCAAACGCTTTTGCGACTATTTTTTAGTTTTAACGCTACAAATTATACAGTCCACGTATTTTATGCTCTCTGAGCAATTTTATTTTTTATTCGATCGTACTACCTACGAATATTATGCCCGGCCCACAACCGTAATTATTCCTTTATATTGTTCAATAAAACAGAAATTAGTTGAATATATTTTTAGTATAATATAAAACCAAACTAAATGTATCTATTAACGATAAAGTTTGGTTAATAACTGTAAGTTTTGTTAATATACTGCATTTAGTAATATGTTACCAGTTTTTTAACGGTTTAACTAGAGTATTTTTTTTTTTACAACGTTCGTATCATATTTTATTGATCAGACGAATACATTTCACTCAACATATATCACCAGCTAAAATAACGTGTTTTAATGAAAAATGATAAATCGAAATTGTAAACCGATTTTCAAAAAACATTAAAATCACATTTGTAGGTGTATAGAAGATTCCATAGGTACTATGATGAGGTAAAATTGTATGTTCGTAATGTATTGTTTAGCCTAGTTGAAATTCTTACTGAAACTTAAAAATACATACTCACATCAATCATTATAACACTATATAACCTCGGCCATCACTAACAAAAATATAACTAAACTATTAATTTTAAGTACCTACCTATTGACAAATATTCAATAACAATATATTCGATAATGCTGTAATGTGTTACATAGTTTATACAATTGTAAATATTTAATTGTAATTTAATTTAATTGCATGAATTTAGTATGTTCGATGTAAATTTCAATTCATTAAGCCTTAAAATTGTTGTCTTTGGGCTAATACCATGTTAGTTAAATACGGTGACTGATTATTCAGTTTCTTCTCTCTATAGGAAATACTATAGCTGCATTTTTTTTTTTTTAGTTAATGACCACAATATTTTTGACTCAAAGTACAATATATTGTAAATTATATTGTGAAAAAATTTTTTTTTTCTACAACACTCCTCCCTTATCAAGTCTTTTGACTGACTAATTTCAATAAAAAAGTATATAAATGACTTTTATAAATATATAATATTTTATAAATGAATTTTCTTTTTTTTTTTAAATCACTTGAAATGGTCCCACAAATTTTCATTGTGCAACTGAAACATTATACTATTATTTCATTGTAGTAGCTACATAATGTTTATAAGTACACGTCTCTATAACGCGATGCTGACACATATTGCTCTGATTGTACGGAATACCCATTACGGTTCTACCCTACACATTGTTCTTGTGACAACAAACAAAACGATTCCACACGCAAAACATAAACCCACTTTTAAGACAAAAATAATTTTGCGTATCTTGTTGACACCACGCTGTCCTGCGAACGACGTTCGATTATCTAAAACACGGGTTCTCTCCACCGAATTCATTTTTTTGTTGTTGAGAATGCCATAGTTATCTAAGCTTCCGGGATACACAACAACAAAAAATAATTAGTAGGTAGGTGTGGTAAAAGAACAACAGCAAAAAAAAAGGCGGAAATTTCTATACGTGTTGGGAAGCAGGGAAGCAGGGAAGCCCGATGAAGTAGCGAGTTTGCTTTTGAGTAGGTTAGACTGTTTTTGTAATTTTAATATAATATAATAGAGTCGAGATATCATTTGAAAAAAAACAAAAATTACAGTTAGTTTGAACAAAATTTAAGATCTAAGTATATAATATCTTATAAATAATAACTGCAGAAAAAATGACTTAACAATTTTAAAGATCTCTGAAAATCGTTCATCAGTAGAATCTATAATAAGCCGCGTCCAGACTTGAGCATGTTCTGCCGTTTCTTTCCACCGTTTCGATGCACACGCTATCCGTTGCCAACGTCTAACCGTGTGCCGAAAACAAGTTTGTGCGCCAGAATATTATGCTACTGTAGTCTTGACGCGGCTTATTATTAAAAATGGTAAAAAGTTGATCAAAATGTTTTTAGAATCTTAATTTTAATATTATGAGAAAATTATTATATAATAAAATATATACCAAAAAATTCAAAAACAATCGAATAATTGAGTTTTCTGTACTAAGAAAATCCTTAAAAATGGTTAGAAAATTTCAAATTTGAAGGTATACTCATTTTAAGAATATCAATTTAAACAACGCGTAAGAATTTCCATGTATTCTGACATTTGAAGAGTCATTACGATTTAAGTATCAACAGCGCCACATTTCGTAATTACACTGTATATATAATATCAATCCAGCGTTAGTTTTTAATTTGGTACAAGGAACTTTTCGGATTTTTTGATATTGATGGATGATTTTGTTCTGTATAGCATATCAAAGTTTCAAATCTAACGCGGAAAACTTTTTTTAGTAACGAATTTTTTTCGAAAAATAAAACATAAATCACAAATATTACCAATATTTATTTACAAAAAATTTTAACTTACAAATTTTTATATACGTTGAAGTTTGTATTAAATTTTCAAAACTTTTTCTGGAAAATTAAACTTATTATTGAACCAAAACAACAGACAAATTGGATATTTTAGATTGTACGAAACATGTACTGTACTACATTTTATAATGCGTGAACGTTTCAAATCTTTTTCTCTGACTATTATCGTCAGAGAAATTGCAAAAAGAACAAATTTATATTTCTTAAAAACTTGTTTTCCGTAAAATTTGAGAAGTTTTTTACTCAGAAAACATCAAAAAACGAGCCTCGAAAGTACCGTGGAACAACACGAGCTAATAGAATAGAAACCGGGTATGAGTGTGAAAAATGCAGCATTTTTGTAGAAGTTATCGTGGTTATTCTGAATGAGAAAAAAACACGCATTATGTCAAAACCAGTACATTGTTTGCTACACTCGGAAAAGCTAAAATAAGTTGACCAAACAAAATAGAAAACTGGTCATAAAAATCTAATTAAAAGAAACGATAAAAATATTTAGTGCCAAACTCAGGAATCATTGACACGGTAACGATTAGTATGATTTTTTTCTATTTCTTAATAATGACGTCATTGTTGACTCGAGATTGTTTTTTTCCACCACACAGTAACCAGAGTATCGACCTAAAGGAATGTATGTTAAGAGGAGGTATGAGTCTCATTAAGGCGTTTTGAGAAGGCGATCGCGTCCATATTTTGTGTGTCTTTGTGTGATAAAATAAATAGTTATTAGCGTGCGTGAGCTATTATTGTTTTCTTATCTGCTACCCGAACAGAAAAACGCGAACAAACATGTGTAAACATTGATTGGCAGACGACGAGATCGTCAAAAAAAAAATTATTGTTTTGAGGAAAAACTCTCAAGGTTTCAAATTTTTTCATACGGTTTTTTTTTATTATTGTACAAATAACAACATTTTGTGGAGCACTACCTAGATTCTAGATAAACTATAGTAACTAAATCGCTAAATTGTTCTTGTAATATGGAATAGTCTATTAAATTCAAAACTTAAATTCTTTTCTAATATTCTGCAACTAAATGTAATTTAACAATTTATGCAACATCATAACTTAATTCATTAGTAGCTCACTTTCTACAAAATGTTGTCTGTTTTACATATTTTACAAAAAAAAATACAACTCTTCACGTTTTTCGACGTTTATAACTATACATATTTTGATAGTTAATCGTAGGTAAAAATTTAATAGCATTGAATTTTTAGTTTTACGTCGGATTTTTGATACCCATCTTTTTGTTTAAGGTTCATTTTTAATTTGTTTTAACTGGATGTTTAAATAATAATTATTAGCGTTGAAGGTTTTGTTTTATGCGGCAATTGACTATGACCATTTTTTCGTTTAGAAGATTACCTGCGCGACTCAGGTTGGTAATTTTTGTACAGCATTTTTAGCACATTGAAAATCTATTAAAGAAATTCACCCGTGACATTACTAGACACTTTTGACTTAAAACGGCATACGTCAGCATTTTTCTGTGTCACTGTGATCCAGACACAGAAACTTATTATGCCGTTCACACATACTTATACAATATACAGTAGATATATTATAGTTTATATTAACTTATACAAAATGTATACAAAGTAGTCAACTATGTGACATTTAAATGCTTTTATACTATCATTTTTCACAAAACTATTGTGTGGCCTTCAAGGATAATTACTGGTTGGTACGAAAAATAATAAATAGATACAATTAAGTCCGACAAATTATTAAAATGTTTTACTCGATGTTTTAATCATAAAGTATTATTTGCGAGATGATAGATGATCATTGCAAACAATCATACCAACAGATTGGCCAAATTTAATAGCTACGTTTAATAATTTTGTACAAGAGATCATATTAATGCTTAAGACGTCAAAAACTATTTGACTAATCGTTGCGTTTATACAAACAGGTTAAACAGATTGAAGATCTATTAATTCAGTATAAAAAAATAAATAGAAAAAAAATAAATAAGCGTCAAGGTAGATTAATAGTACATGAAAACATTAAGAACTGTACAAATATACAAAGATACGTACTAAAATACATATTCAAAGAAGACTTTTAATATAAAAAAATCATTTTTAGGTATATCAAATGGTATTGGTGCTCTAAAATAAAACATTTTTACAGTCATAACGGTTTCGCAATGTTTCATCTCCAACAATACCCGATAAAAATCATAACGATGTTTGCATTATTATTTTATACAAAAATATTGGATAAATATTAAAATACAGTAATAAAGTCGTCGACCGAGAATAAAAAAATTCAACGAATAATATAGATAATGATCAGGAAGGGTATTTCGTATTTCAATATTTTTTCTTACTTTCGATCGTATGTTTTACTTTAAAACCAGTTTGTACGAAACGTATGAATTAAAAAAAAAAAATTGAGTTTTTAGCAAATCTGTCATACAAATAATTACCTAATAATTTTATGAACAGTTAAATAGCAACAAAAAACAAGGCAAAATAATACGACTTTAATGTTTCTTGTGACGTAAAACCTTTTCAAAGCGGTAACGTTCACGATTTAGATATTTTTCAAAATAAACACGCCATTTTAGAATCTTATCAAATGGAAACAATAAGATATTGAAACTAAGCGTAACAACAACAACAACGAAAAAAAATAAGTACTTATTAATATCATTTTTCGTGATAATATATAATAGGAAGTTTTTTATATGAACGTTTTCGTTGAAAATTAATGCTACTTGAGTTTATAGGGTTCTATTTCAATAAATGATGATGGACTCTAGTGACTATTTACTACATGGAGTTTTTTCAAACCAAAGATCTCATTTAATTAAGAAATTCGATATTTCGTTTTGGTTTTAAAAATGGATTATTTTCTGCATATTTTTAATAAGAAAAGTATATTTCCGAAAATTTACTACGCAGAATTGTTTTACTAATTCTATTTATATTATAATATTTTATTTCTACTTAAACAAAATACGGAGCTACGATATTATTCTATGGCAACACAATCTTAATGAAAATATGACATTGTGTATAATTATACGCTCAAGACCATATATTATTATTATAGTTTATACATAATTTGCAAAACTACAATCAATCTAAAAATCAACTATTCAATATTTTTATTCGGGTAAAACACATAATGGCTATAAATGCACGACACGACTACTTAATTGTCGTGCAAACTACTTTTTGGCTGTTGTACATCATATTATAAAAACGCATAAACAAAATATAAACGTGTTTATCAGTTTATCAACACCACAACACGCAATCGTAAGAAAAAACACGAAGGTACAACACAAGTTCGTTGACGGCGTTTTTTTTTTTTTTTTTTCATCTTTATCAACGTCGTGTAGAACCCATTTAGTGCGAATAATACGCATAAACCGTGTTACGATAAACTTTATATTTTTTGTTTTACTTTACAGGATAAAACCACCGGAACGTGAAAAATCCAACACTTTTTTTTTTTTTTTTTCTCGCAGACTTAAAACCGTCATCATGATTAGTA